>JABUQX010116192.1:25000-40000 GCA_015478945.1 Trachelipus rathkii | reverse complement strand
TTTTCTCGCCTGTTTGTTCAAATGGAATCATTGAGAACTAATTGCAAAGAGTGTATAAGGCAAGGTAATGCCTGGAATCCTGCTTGTGTAACTCCTGCCAAAGCCATATTAGGTGCGGTATCCCTTACTATAACATGAATTTTATTAGAGATATTGAATTCTTCCATAACATTTTGGAGACAATCACTTATATTAGATGTTGTGTGAGATACGTGAAAAGGTGAAACTCGAAGGATAGCATTTATATTTAATAGCTCCAATTATTACAAGCCTACAAGGCAAATATATCACTGCTTCTCACTTACGAGTTCACGGGTGTATAATTATCAAAACATATTACACAACAACACGACTAACGAAACATTGCCAAATGACTGCCTCACCATGACTATCTGAAAATCTTAACATTATATCTTAGGCTCTACGTAAGATGCGTCGCTCAATCCAGTTTTCTTTAGTTAAATAGAATTAAGGAAGAATTGGGAAATTAAAAATCAATATGGCAGACTTCGAAATATTGTCTTTGAAATATCATAAAGATCGAATAAAATTTATTTTCAGATTGTATACCTAAGAATCGGTCAAAGAATCGGTACAATTTTACCGATTCCGATTCCGATTTCGATTCCTGAAAAACAACCGATTCTTTCGATTCCGATGCCGATTCAGGTGCTCGTCCATCACTATTATATATATATATGTAATATATATATATATAACTTTGCTAATATATATATATATATTATATATATATATATATATATATATATATGCTAATATATATATATATATATAATAACAATATATATAATATCATATATATAATATATAAATAATATAGTCAACCAATAATAATATATGTATATATATATATATATGTATATAATATAATAATATATGTATATATATATATATATAACTGCTCAATAACTGCTATATTAAAACTCAACAATAATAATAATATGTAGTAATATATAATATATGAAATATATATATATGTAATATGTATATATATATATATAATGTATAACCCATATATATAATATATGTATGTATAATATGTAATATGTATAATAACTCAATATGTAATATATAATGTATAATAATATATATGTTTAATATATAATAATGTAATAATAATAATATATAATATGTAATAATAATAATAATGTATGCTTAATAATATATATATATATGTATGGCATAATAATAATAACCAACAATAAGTCAACCAATAATAATATGTATAATTAATATACACTTGTATGTATATATATATGTATTTATGTAATCTAATAATAATAATATAATAACAATAATAATAATAATAATATATGGCATAATAATAATATATGGAAATGTATGTATGTAATAATAATAATAATAATATAATAATAATAATATATATATATATGCATAACATTTAATAATAATATATATAATATATATGTATATATGAAATATATATATATATATAATAATATATGTATATATATAATAATATGTAATAATAATATATAACCTTAATACATATAATAACTTAATATGTATAATAAAAATATAACTAATATGAAATATGAAATAATATATAGTAATAATATATAATAATAATAACAATATATACATAATAATATAATATATGCTAATATATATAATAATAATATAACCAACCAACAGTAATAATATATATATGTAATAACATATGTAATAATATGAGATAACATGGATATAGATATATGTACCTTATGTAGCCTGTATGTCTTTCTTCAGCTCTTCTGCTGTGTAATATATGTATGCACCAACAACCAATAGCCAGCAACAACTGTAACATGTACCTGTATGCTGCATAATAATATGCGCCATGCATATATACAGGGTAATAGCATATATATATATGTATATGTAATAATAATATATAATAATAATAATATAACATATGTATATATATATAATAATAATATAGCATATATATATATATCATATATATAATATAATAATAATAACAATAATAATATAAAAATGTGTGTACTTTAACTCTTATAATACATATATGTAATAATAATAACATATATAATATATAATAACTCTTGTCAACCAATAATAATATGTATATAATATATATGTATAATATAAAATTAGCATATATATATATAATTTATATATAATAATATATATATTACTAACTAACAATAATAACAATAATAACATAATAATAATAATATGTAATAATAATAACATAATATAATAATATATATAATAATAATAATAATATGCACATATATATAATAATATAATAAATAATAACAACTAATAATAATAATAATATATAATATAATATAATATATAATAATAATAATAAATAATAATATAATATAATAATATATATATATATAATATATAATATAATAATAATATATTATATAATAATAATAATAATAATAATATGTATATATGTATATATATATAATGTGCAATATGTATGTAATAATAATAATAACACCATATATATATATGTACAATAGATATAATATGTAATAATAGTAGTAATAATAGTAACTCATATAATAATTATAGCCTATAGTTATGTAATATAATAATAATAATAATAATTTATATAATGTTTGTAATAATATTGTATAGATATGTAATAATGTAATAATAATATAATAATATAATAATATATATTATAATCTCATAAGATATTTTAATAATATTTAATAATTATAATAATAATCGCCATATATATAATAATAATAAAAATATAATATAATAATAATAATAATAATAATAAGAACAATATTTGAAATAAGAATTTTTTCTCTTTAATGAAAATTTTTTAATATAAAATAATTGCGCGATAGTTATAATAAGATAATAATATAATATATATATATATATATATATATATATATATATATATATCAAATATTTATTAACAGTACTTGTTGAACGGTAATTATAGCTTCCTGTAATTTGAAACATTCGAGTTACAAAAAATATTTTTTATACAAAGAAAATATCTCCTCAGAACTGGACTTGAAGATTTAGAAAAACAAAATTGAATGAAAACTCGTGAGGAGTAGTCAAATATAAAATAATTAAGAAATTGGAAAGAGGAACTAACATCTACAACTAGTACTACTACTAATACTACTACTACTACTACTACTACTACTACTACTACTACTACTACTACTACTAATAATAATAATAATAATAATAATAATAATAATAAATAATAATAATAATAATAATAATAATAATAATAATAATAATAATAATAATAATAATAATAATAATAATAATAATAATAATAATAATAATAATAATAATAATAATATATGTATATATATATATATATATATATATATATATATATATATAAAATTATTTCTTTCTATGGAAAAGATACTTTTGTAAATAATAATAATAATAATAATAATAATAATAATAATAATAATAATAATAATAATAATAATAATAATAATAATAATAATAATAATAATAATAATAATAATAATAATAATAATAATAATAATAATAATAATAATAATATATAATAATAATAACAATAATAATAATAATAATAACAATAACTACATAATAATAATAATAATAATAATAATAATAATAATAATAATAATAATAATAATAATAATAATAATAATAATAATAATAATAATAATAATAATAATAATAATAATAATAATAATAATAATATGTGTATATATATAGTCCTTAATAAATTATCTTCTGGAAATAAATAATTATTTAGAAGAACAGAAAGAACATGTAAAAAATAATAATAATAATAATAATAATAATAATAATAATAATAATAATAATAATAATAATAATAATAATAATAATAATAATAATAATCATAATCATAATCATAATCATAATCATAATCATAATAATAATAATAATAATAATAATAATAATAATAATAATAATAATAATAATAATAATAATAATAATAATAATAATAATAATAATAATAATAATAAATAATAATAATAATAATAATAATAATAATGTAATAATAATAATAATAATAATAATAATAATAATAAAAATAATAATAATAATAATAATAATAAATCATCTGCTATTTTGGTTTGAAATCGTTTATAAGAAAGTTTATGTCCATTATTTCAAGTTACATCTTTAGAATTGTAGATTAAGAATTGCTTGTAATAGATATTGTTATATTTATTTAGTATTTTAAAAACTGATATTAATATATTTCCTAATCTTCTTATCTCTAAAGAATGGATAACTTACTTCTCAATTTTGGTATTAATTTTGATACCCTTTTTTGAATTCTTTCAATTTTTTGTATGCCCTTTTTGAATTTTGATACCCTTCTTTGAATTCTTTCAATTTTTTGTATGTCTTTTTTGAGCCATGAATTCCAAAACTGTACTGGTAACTCCAGATGGGGTCTTATTATATTGTTAGATATATATTCGATTTCTGGCAAAAGAAAACTAAAGCTTTATTAGCTTTCTTAACATCTTCAGCACATTTAATTCCTTATCAATATTAATACTCCTTGATCCTTTTCCTCACTGACAATTTTGACGACTGGAACATCTAATCATATTTGTTGTTCCTATTTCTAAAATGTATAACCTTATATTTATCGGTATTAAATTTCATTTGCAATGTTTTTTGAGCAATTTACAATTTTATTTAAGTCTTTTTGGAATAATTGATAATCTTTCTTGCAATTTATGCGATTTCTAAGTTTCGTAAGATCCGAAAAATTCCGAAATATTGCTTAGAACACTGTCATCTATATTATTTACATGCATAATAAACAGCATTAGACCTAGGGTAAATACTTGGATTACACTACTAATAACATTCGTCCATTCCAAGCACTCACAATTGAAAAGGACTCTCTGTCGTCCACCCAATAACCAATTTTTAATATAATTCAAAAGTTCTCCTCGAATGCCATGAGCTCTAATAAAATTTTCCAATAATTTTTTATGAGGAAAGGTGTCAAATATCTTTGGAATGTCTAAGTAATTGACATAAAAATATTTATAATTATCAACATCGTTAATAACCATATTAAAAATTCTAGTAAATTTTCTAAGTATGATCTATTTCTTTAAAAATAGTTTTGAAATCTTGAATGGTAACTAATCTATTCACTAGTATTGCATCAAAAATTTTGCCAACAATAGAAGTTAAGCTATTAGGTATGTAGTTGTTTAGGTGCTTCCAATCTCCTTTTTTTGAAAATAGGGGTTTTATTAGCAATTTAGAAATCAACCGGTACTAATACCTCTTGTAAAGTCTTTCTAAAAATCTTTCTTAAAGGTCTTACTAATATATCTTTTAAATTTTTCACATTCATTTGAAAGAGTCCATCTGGCATGGGTGATTTATTTATTAATAATTAATTGTATAAATATTTTATTAATAATTTAAAAAATAGAGCAAAAAGAAGAGGAAGAAGATGAACTACAGAACATCGACTACAAAAGACTTTACAGTTCACTCAAAAAGAAGAAGAAGAAGAAGAAGAAGAAGAAGAAGAAGAAGAAGAAGAAGAAGAAGAAGAAGAAGAAGAAGAAGAAGAAGAAGAAGAAGAAGAAGAAGAAGAAGGAGAAGGAGGAGGAGGAGGAGGAGGAGGAGAAGGAGGAGGAGGAGGGAGGAAGGAGAGGAGGAGGAGGAGGAGGAGGAGTTAGAGGAGGAGGAGGGATAGAAGAAGAAGAAGAAGAAGAAGAAGAAGAAGAGGAAGGGGAGATAAGAAGAAGAAGAAGAAGAAGAAGAAGAAGAAGAAGAAGAAGAAGAAGAAGAAGAAGAAGAAGAAGAAGAAGAAGAAGAAGAAGAAAAAGAAAAAGAAAAAGAAAAAGAAAAAGAAAAGGAAAGGAAAAGGAAAAGAAAAATGTAAAAAAAAAAGAAAAATAAAAAATAAAAATAAAAAAATGAAAAGAAAAAGAAAAGTGTTAAAAGAAGAAAGGAAAAACGAAAATGAAAAGAAAAAAGAAAAGAAAGGAAAGGGAAAAGAAAAGAAAAGGAAAAAGGAAAGAAAAAGAAAAAGAAAAAAAAAAAAAAAAAAAAAAAAAAAAAAAAAAAAAAAAAGAAAAGAAAAGAAAGAAAAAGAAAAAGAAAAAGAAAAGGAAAAGGAAAGGAAAAGGAAAAGGAAAAGGAAAAGGAAGAAGAAGAAGAAGAAGAAGAAGAAGAAGAAGAAGAAGAAGAAGAAGAAGAAGAAGAAGAAGAAGAAGAAGAAGAAGAAGAAGAAGAAAGAAGAAAAGGAAAATAAAAATGAAAAGAAAAAGGAAAGGAAAAGGAAAAGAAAATGGAAAAAAAGGAAAAGAAAAAGAAAAAAAAAAATAAAAATAAAAATGAAAAGAAAAAGAAAAATAAGAAAAGAAAGAAAAAGAAAAGGAAAAGAAAAGGAAAAAGAAAAAGGAAAAAAAAAAGGAAAAAAAGGAAAGGAAAAAGGAAAAGAAAAAGGAAAAAAAGGAAAAAGAAAAAAAAAAAGGAAAAAAGAAAAAAAAAAAGAAAAAGAAAAAGAAAAAGAAAAAGAAAAAGAAAAAGAAAAAGAAAAAGAAAAAGAAAAAGAAGAAGAAGAAGAAGAAGAAGAAGAAGAAGAAGAAGAAGAAGAAGAAGAAGAAGAAGAAGAAGAAGAAGAAGAAGGAAAGGAGAAGAAGAAGAAGAAGAAGAAGAAGAAGAAGAAGAAGAAGAAGAAGAAGAAGAAGAAGAAGAAGAAGAAGAAGAAGAAGAAGAAGAAGAAGAAGAAGAAGAAGGAGGAGGAGGAGGAGGAGGAGGAGAAGGAGGAGGAGGAGGAGGAGGAGGAGGAGGAGGAGAAAGAGAGAGAGAAAGAGGAGGAAGAAGAGGATGGAGAAGAAGAAGAAGAAGAAGAAGAAGAAGAAGAAGAAGAACTACAGAACTACAGAACTACAGAACACCGACTAGCAAAGACTTTACAGTCCACTCAAGGCTAGTCTGAGGGAAGATGAGGTCACCGGCTTAGAACGTTATAATTAACCCTCTAAACGGTGAACCCCAAAACTGTTATTACAAAATATTATTGTAGTGTGATCGATGATGTCACCGGCTTAGAATGTTAGAAATAACCCTCTAAGTGGTGGACATCAAAACTGTTATTACAAATTAAGACGATAGTGTGATCGATGAGGTCACCGGCTTAGAACGTTAGAAATAACCCTCTAAGTGGTGGACATCAAAATTGTTAATACAAAATATTATGATAATGTGATCGATGATGTCACCGGCTTAGAACGTTAGAAATAACCCTCTAAGCGGTGAACATCAAAGCTGTTATTACAAATTAAGATGATAGTGTGATCAATGCGACCACCGACTTAGAGCGCTAGAACAGCGGTAAACATTTGCGGTAAATTTACCTCTAAAGGGTAAACATTAAAACTGTTCAATATAAGTTCGGCGCCCAAATTCTTTTAAGATGTACTTTTAACATTTATCAAATGATCTCAATAGTTCATTTGATTTCACCTTATCTAATTCTATCGTTTTAATAAAGTAAGATTCGGTATAAGTTCACAGACCAATTTCCTTAAAGTGTTTATCTAACTTTTTCTTGAATAAATCGATGTTGCCGCTGTTCACTATTTCATAAGAGAGACTATTCCACTTCTCAATTACATCGTAAGTGAAGAAATTCTTAGCAATAAGAAGAAGAAGAAGAAGAAGAAGAAGAAGAAGAACTACAGAACTACAGAACACCGACTAGCAAAGACTTTACAGTCCACTCAAGGCTAGTCTGAGGGAAGATGAGGTCACCGGCTTAGAACGTTATAATTAACCCTCTAAACGGTGAACCCCAAAACTGTTATTACAAAATATTATTGAAGTGTGATCGATGATGTCACCGGCTTAGAATGTTAGAAATAACCCTCTAAGTGGTGGACATCAAAACTGTTATTACAAATTAAGACGATAGTGTGATCGATGAGGTCACCGGCTTAGAACGTTAGAAATAACCCTCTAAGTGGTGGACATCAAAACTGTTATTACAAATTATTAATTACAAAATATTATTGAAGTGTGATCGATGATGTCACCGGCTTAGAATGTTAGAAATAACCCTCTAAGTGGTGGACATCAAAACTGTTATTACAAATTAAGACGATAGTGTGATCGATGAGGTCACCGGCTTAGAACGTTAGAAATAACCCTCTAAGTGGTGGACATCAAAATTGTTAATACAAAATATTATGATAATGTGATCGATGATGTCACCGGCTTAGAACGTTAGAAATAACCCTCTAAGCGGTGAACATCAAAGCTGTTATTACAAATTAAGATGTTAGTGTGATCAATGCGACCACCGACTTAGAGCGCTAGAACAGCGGTAAACATTTGCGCTAAATTTACCTCTAAGGGGTAAACATTAAAACTGTTCAATATAAGTTCGGCGCCCAAATTCTTTTAAGATGTACTTTTAACATTTATCAAATGATCTCAATAGTTCGTTTGATTCCACCTTATCTAATTATATCGTTTTAATAAAGTAAGATTCGGTATGAGTTGAAGTTCACAGACCAATTTCCTTAAAGTGTTTATCTAACTTTTTCTTGAATAAATCGATGTTGCCGCTGTTCACTATTTCATAAGAGAGACTATTCCACTTCTCGATTACATCGTAAGCGAAGAAATTCTTTGCTATATTTGTTTGAAATCGTTTATGACAAAGTTTATGCCCATTACTTCGTGTTACATCATTAAAATCATATCTAAAGAATTGCCTGTAATCGACATTGTCAAATTTATTTAGTATTTTGAAAACTTCTATTAATTTTCCTCTCAGTCTTCTTGTCTCTAAAGAATGGATATCTAATTCACGTAGTCGTTGCTCGTATGATTTACCTCTCAATTCAGGGATTAATTTGGTTGCCCTTCTTTGAATTCTTTCAATTTTTTCTATGTCTTTTTTGAGGTATGGGCTCCAAAACTGCACTGCATATTCCAGATGAGGTCTAACTAATGTTTTATAGAGAGGAAGTATTATATTTTTAGATTTATATTCGAAGTTTCTGGCAATAAATCCTAGAGCTTTATTTGCTTTTTTAACAGCTTCAGCACATTGCTTCGCAAACTTTAAATCCTTATTAATTAATACTCCTAGATCCTTTTCCTCACTGACAACTTTGATAACTGTGTCATCTATTTTGTAATCATATTCATTGTTCCTACTCCCAAAATGTATAACCTTACATTTATCGGTATTAAATTTCATTTGCCATGTTTTTGACCAATTTACAATCTTGTTCAAGTCGCTTTGGAGTAATTGATAATCTTTCTCACATATTATGCGATTTCCAAGTTTCGTATCATCTGCAAATTTCGAAATATTGCCTAAAATATTATCATCTATGTCATTTACATATATAATGAACAGTATTGGACCCAGGACAGATCCTTGGGGTACACCACTAGTAACATTCGTCCAATCAGAGCATTCACCATTGATAACGACTCGTTGTTGACGATCCGAAAGCCAATTTTTAATCCAATTTAAAAGTTTTCCTCGAATACCGTGAGCTCTAAGCTTTTCCAATAATCTTTGATGAGGGACGGTATCAAATGCTTTTTGAAAGTCTAAGTAAATGACATCGAAGGATTTATAATTATCTACATCGTTAATAACCACATTAAAAAATTCTAGCAAATTTGTTAAGCATGATCTATTTCTTCTAAAACCGTGTTGGGAATTTTTGAGCAATCCATGATCTTCAAGATGTGCAACTAATCTATTAGTTAGTATTGCTTCAAAAATTTTACCAACTATAGAAGTCAAGCTAATTGGTCTGTAGTTATTCGGAACCTTACGATCTCCTTTTTTGAAAATGGGAGTTATATTAGCAATTTTGAAATCATGAGGAACTATTCCTTCTTTTAAAGACTTATTGAAAAGCATTGTCAAAGGTTTCACTAATATATCTTTCTAATTATTGAAATGCATTGGATAGTATCCATCTGGTACAGGTGATTTATTTATTAATAATTTATCAATCTGGAAAGCAACTTCCTCTTCTAGAATTTCAAATGTATCTAAAATGTTGTCTGCATGAAAATCCCTTATGTCTTTCATGCTAGGCAGGCTATCTAGATTCTCTTTCGTAAAAACTGTCGAGAAAAAATTATTTAAAATGTTTGCCATATCAGCACTGTTTGATTTTAAATTACCATTAATGTCCAGTAAAGGACCAATTGATTCCTTAATGGAACTTTTGTTATTAACATATTTGTAAAACTTTTTAGGATTAATTTTACATTCACGAGCAATATTAATTTCATAGTTTCGTTTATAATATCTAATTAATCGTTTGCAGCTTCGACGACAAGCTATGTAACTATTATTATTTTCCACTGAAGGAGACGACTTCCATAGTTTATAAGCTCTATTTCTATTATTTAAAGAATCTCTAATTTCATTATTCCACCATCTTGGCTTCGAATTTGGTAAAGTTAGCTTCATTTTATACGGAACAAAATCTTTTTCTTTGTCTTTAAATATTTGTAGAAACGTATCCCACATTACATTTGCATTTCCTGTTAATGTCTCATCCCAATCATAGACAGATAAACTGTCCTTTAAGGCATTAAAATTGGCGTTCTTAAAATCTGGAAATTTCAAGTAATTGTTGTATATTTTATTTTTAATATTAAAGGTAAATTTAATCATGTTATGATCACTTTTACCAATGTGTTCGATAACCTCAAAACTTCTTACCAAGTTCAAGTGACTCACTATTAATAGGTCTAAAATATTGTTTCCCCTCGTAGGGCAATCAATTATTTGAAAAAGGAAATTGTCTCCTAAGAATTTTAGTAATCGCTTTCCTTCCAGATCTGCATCAAGTAAATTATAGTCGATATTTGGGCAGTTAAAGTCTCCTACAATTATTGTGAATCCTTCTGAGACTCTGCCCAATTCTTTATACAAAGCTACATCTATTACTGATTGTGAGGACGGTGGACGATAGACATTTATTAAGTTCAATTTTATATTCGATGTTTCTATTTTAACACCAAGTATATCAATTTCATTAACATCAGATAATTCCAGCTGAGTAGTTAGATATATATTTTTAATGTAAATCATAACGCCACCCCCTTCCTTATTATTGTTTCTATCCTTGAAGTATAATTTATAGCCATTAATTTGAAATTCCGAAACAAAATCACGATCTTTAAAGTTGCACCATGTTTCATTAATTGTAATTATATCGTAATTTTCTATGTAAACAATAGCTTTAAATTCGTTTATTTTGTTCCGGATACTTCTTGCATTAAAAGATACCGCTTTCATTTCGCACATATCGAGCGAGGACTTGGACCATCCCGAAAAACCTGTTTCTTAGCAATTGTCTCTCTGTGTGTTTTCCTAACCTCTGTGTCCAAGAGTCGACCCAATCTTGCATCACCAATGTCATTCAAATGAACCCCATCCCTTGCAAATAAACAATTTTGATCAGTAAAACTTCCCCAAAAATTAGCAAAAGAGACGTTTTCATCCTTGCAAATTTCTTCCAGTCTGGTGTTGAAAAATATAGCCTTGCTGGAAAATCTTAAGCCCATTAAATTACGAGGCAAAATTCCCAGACACAAAACATTACCTGTTTTTTCTTTCAAATTTTTAATTAGTCTTTTATATTTGATGATAAGTTCGTTGACCACAGTTTCCTTTTGGTATACGTCATTTGATCCAATCATGACACATACTAGACTATTATTATTCTTAACTTGCAAATCCTTCAATTCATTTTCAAAATTATGGATTCTCCCTCCCGAAACGCTTTTATATTTTCTTTTTGTAGGATTACGCAAAATAAATTCTTTATTCATGTTACGTACCATTGAAGTTCCAATCAAAACTGTTTCAGTTTCACATTTTTCAACTTCTAAGAGGGAAAAGGGATTCGATGTTGGTAGTTCAAAGTTAGGTCTTAATTTAGGTTTGACTCCATTAGAGACCCTTGTAAATTTGTTTTTGTCATTGTCCTTCAAATGGTCACTTTGTTTTTTCTCTGTATTTCTACACAAGTCTAAATTGTTTTTAAAAGAACTTAAGGCTCTTTCAGCCACATAAGTCCCCTGTGAAACATTATTAACTTTGCTCATCAAATTCTTTGTTCCAATGATTAAGGAATTTTGTTTAGGGGAGTTAGTCACATTTATGTTTTTCTCTAAGTTACCTATCATATTTTTTAGACCAATGATTTCATTTTGAATATTCTCTATATTTTTTTCAAAGCTACAGAAGTAGCAGACAGAAAATTTATTAGCCAATGTATTTTCAGGAAAATCTGAATACCACCGGCTAGTATTACAACAAGAGCAAGTGAAGCGGGTTGCAGGCATTGTTAAAATTTAAATAAGTTGCTTCACCAAAAGCAAAATTATTAAAAATAAAAATAAAAATCTGAAAAATTAAAATTCAATTAATTGTATTTCAAATTATAAAATAATAATTTTATAAAGTGAAATAAAAAAGTTATAAATTTTTATACCTTTAAAATTTTCTTCTGTAATTTTTATATCTTTCAAATTTTCCTTCTATTTCCTACTGTTTTAATATTCCGTACACAATTTAACACGTCTTACGAGTTTGAAGTCTAGTCAGCGACTAGAATAAAATAAAAATAAAATAAAATAGAATAAAAAAGAAAGAAAAATAGAAAATAAAATAGAAAAAAATACAAAAATACAAAAATACAAAAATACAAAAATACAAAAATACAAAAATACAAAAATACAAAAAAAAAAAATACAAAATACAAAATACAAAATACAAAAAGAAAAATAGAAAATAAAATAGAAAAAAAATACAAAAATACAAAAATACAAAATACAAAAATACAAAAATAGAAAATAAAAAGGAAAGGAAAAAGGAAAAGAAAAAGGAAAAAAAGGAAAAGAAAACGAAAAAAAGGAAAAACAAAGAAAAAAAAAAAATGAAGAAAAAAAAAAGAAAAGAAAAAAGAAAAAGAAAAAAGAAGAAAAAAAATGATCGGAAGTGAAGAAGAAGAAGAAGAAGAAGAAGAAGAAGAAGAAGAAGAAGAAGAAGAAGAAGAAGAAGAAGAAGAAGAAGAAGAAGAAGAAGAAGAAGAAGCAGAAGAAGAAGAAGAAGAAGAAGAAGAAGAAGAAGAAGAAGAAGAAGAAGAAGAAGAAGAAGAAGAAGAAGAAGAAGAAGAAGAAGAAGAAGAAGAAGAAGAAGAAGAAGAAAAGAAAAAGAAAAATAAAAATGAAAAGAAAAAGGAAAGGAAAAAGGAAAAGAAAATGGAAAAAAAGGAAAAGAAAAATTAAAAATAAAAAAAAAAAAAAAAAATGAAAAGAAAAGAAAAAAAAAAAAGAAAAAGAAAAGAAAAAGAAAAAGAAAAGGAAAAGAAAAGGAAAAGAAAAAGGAAAATAAAAAGGAAAATAAAAAGGAAAGGAAAAAGGAAAAGAAAAAGGAAAAAAAGGAAAAGAAAACGAAAAAAAGGAAAAACAAAGAAAAAAAAATGAAAAGAAAAAGAAAAAGAAAAAGAAAAAGAAAAAGAAAAAGAAAAAGAAAAAGAAAAAGAAAAGGAAAAGGAAAAGGAAAAGGAAAAGAAAGGAAAAGAAAGAATAAAAGAGGAAAAGAAAAGGAAAAAGAAGAAGAAGAGCAGCAACAACAACAACAACTAACAACAAAAACAACAACAAAAACAAAAACAACAACAACAACAACAACAACAAACAACAACAACAACAACAACCCTAAGAGTTAGAATTAAGAGAAGGACAAGAATAACGAGTAGAACAAGAATAACGAGAAGAACAGGAAGAAGATTTCTGTTGATAGAAACTTAAAATCCTTTCCATTTAGTTTGGATTCGTGAGACTAGAGAAACCACTCTAAGGACTGTCATAAATAGGTTCCCAAATACAGTGAAAGAACGAAGAATTTTGCTTACTACAATGGCAAAAGACATTTGGATGCAAAAATAATTGAAGATTTCTTTAATGTTAGATAGTAATGGAAGGAAATAGTTTTGAGAAATTTACACAATTACGTTGCTTGCACTTTTCTTTATATATATATATATATATATATATAGTATAGTTGAGTATATATATAAACATATATTTTTAGATTATTATTAGTATATATATATATATATATATATATATATATATATATATATATATATATATATATATATATATATATATATATATATATATATATATATATATATATATATATATATTTTTAATATATATATATATATATATATAGATAAATAAGTATATATATATTAACTAAATATATATACAAGGTTATATATTAAGGTGTTATATATATATATATATATATATAGTAGTTATATATATATATATATATATATATATTATTATTATATATATATATAATATCTTATTATATATATATATATATTAGTGATGGATCGAATAACCGCAACCGCAACCGCAACCGCAAATGCGGAGCAACCGCACATATTTTGACAACTGCAACCGCAACCGCAACCGCGGTTGTCACTGGTCTACACAACCGCAACTGCAACCGCGGTTGTCACTGGTCTTCATAACCGCAACTGCGGTTGTCAGGAAGTTATCTTTTTAAAAATTCTTTATGCTATCTAAACTTGCGCTCTCTCCTTTATTATATGAAAAACAAGGATTCTGTTTGTCTTTACTCCTCAAATACTTCTAAGATAAGACAACTTTCTAGTTCTGATTTTTATACTAATTGAAAATATTTTACCCTATTGAGATATTTAGCTTCATCTCTTCGTCTAACTGAAACAAAGAAAACTTCACTAGACCTCAGATTTTCGAGGTTGAAGAGGGGGTACAAACAATAAACTCAGAGTTAACTGAAGATATGATAATTTGGAAAGAAATTTCTTGTATTCCATCGCAACGTATCTAGATGTCGATATAAAAGGTTTTTTTTTTTACTTTTGTTTTGAAGGAAGTTCAGGAAGAAATAACAAAACAATG
>JABUQX010116192.1:12500-15000 GCA_015478945.1 Trachelipus rathkii | reverse complement strand
ATTATTATTATTATTATTTATTATTATTATTATATTATTATTATTATTATTTATTCTTATTGTATTATTACTATATTATATACTTGTGTTTTAGCCAAAACTAAAAAAAAAAATTTTAATTTATGTTCTTACTTAACATATTATTAATCCTATATATTATTATATATTATTATTATTATTATTATTTTTAATCTTATTGTGTTATTATTATTATTATTATTATTATTATTATTATTATTATTATTATTATTATTATTATTATTATTATTATTATTATTATTATTATTATTATTATTTTTATATTACTGTATTGTTATTATACATATAAATTATTATATAAATTTGTTTATTTTACCATTATTATCATTATTCTTATGTTATTTTATCGATTATCAAATAAGATTTTTTTATTTAATTCATTATTATTATTATTTGTTGTTTTTGTTGTTGTTGTTGTTTTTTTGTTGTTGTTATTATTAATTATTCATTATTAATTATATTATTATTATATTATATATTATTATTAATTATATTATTATTATTATTATTTATTATTATTCTATTATTTATATATTATTATTATCACGATTATTATCTATTATTATATTATTAATTATTTTAATTATTTGCATTGATTATTATTATTATTATTATTATTATTATTTATTATTATTATTATTATTATTATTATTATTATTACATTATATTATTATTATTATTATTATTATTATTATTATTATTATTATTATTATTATTATTATTATTATTATTATTATTATTATTATATTATTATTATTATTATTATTATTATTATTATTATTATTATTATTATTATTATTATTATTATTATTCATAATTATTAATTATTATTATTATGAGTTATTATTATTAATATTATTATTATTATTATTATTATTATTAATTACTTAGGAAATTTTTATGTGGTAACTTATTATTATTAACCAGGAAAATTTTTAAAATGACAAAACATGTTAACAATTGTGTAACATAAATAAATAAATAGACAACTTTATTGACTCGTTTAATATATCAATGAAAAATATTTAAAACTGTTTTATTATTTTTATTATCCTAACTTGGTTTTCTAGCTTTTTAATAAGCCAATGTTATTAAATCTTTACTATTAAATAATCCTTGAAAATTTTTTCAAAATGAATTTATTATTATTTTTATTATTATTATTATTATTATTATTATTATTATTATTATTATTATTATTATTATTATTATTATTATTATTATTATTATTATTATTATTATTATTATTATTATTTTTAATTACTTTATTATTCATTTATTATTATTATTATTATTATTATTATTATTATTATTATTATTATTATTTTTCCACCAATATAAAATCAACGATGCTCTTCTGAAATATATATATATATATATATATATAATATATATATATATATATATATATTATATATATATATAGTATATATAATATTATATATATATATATATAATATATATATATATATATATATAATATATATATATATAATATATATTATATATATATATATATAAATATATATATTATAATATATATATTATATATACTATATATAAGTATATATATATATATACCTATAGTATATATATATATATATAAATAAATATTATATAATATTTTAATATTTAATTATATAATATATATATATATATATAATTAGGCGTTGGCAAACGCACCGTGCGGTGACGGTTGCGCGTGCCGGTGCCGACTGTAAATGTTCGGCGGTGCCTGCGCGGTGTGCGAGAATTTTTTTAGTTACTCTTACTGCTGCGCGGGCGCCGTGCGGCGGTGCGAAGCGTTGGTGCGGTTGCGGTGCGCGGTAGTTGGCGAAGCTTGTGCTTCTGCACCTGTGCTGCACGAGTTCATTGCACTCTGCCCTCTCTTTCGCGCGGCACTGTCTTTACGATCTTATGGTCTCCCCTTCAGTTTCAATTTTTAAAAAATTTCCTGCTACTATATATACTATATATTATATATATATTATATATTACTATATATATATATATTATAATATATATATATGATTATATATTATATATATATAATATATATATACTTCAGATAATATATTAATATACTATATCATCATAGCAATATCTCATATAACCTAGCTCATACCTAATACATATATATTATCATATATTATATTATAAATATTATACATATATACATATATAATATATAAGATATATAAGTTTATATATCTGATTATTTTATCTTTTTACAACCGCGTGTTTTATTAGAAAACAAAAAAAACCTTGACAGTTTGTATTAAAAAGCTCATAGCCTGGCCTATTCAAAATAATCAAACACATAACTTGGTAAGATTAAAAATGCACGCTTCAATGGTGCGCCTCAGCACTTGGTACGAAGTTTACCATTCCAACTATGGAAGTACCTTCAGACCTTCATGTATAGTTTGGAACGTCCCTGTTCAGGGAAAACATCACAAAA
>JABUQX010116192.1:0-10000 GCA_015478945.1 Trachelipus rathkii | reverse complement strand
CATAATAGGCTTCAATATCAAAGTGTTTCAAGAACTTTAAATTTAAGAATACCTTCTCTTTGCTTTTACATATAATGGAACAAATGTTATTAAAGCATGTCAGAAAATGAATATAAAAAGATTACCTTGCATTGCACATACTATAAACCTTTGTATTGATCGTTTTATTTCCAAAACCACAAAATTCAACATTTATATCAAACATTGTTGATAAAGTTCGAAATATTGCAACGTTATTCAAAAGATTTCCAAAAATTTGGAATGACTACAAAGCAATCTATAAATCAGAAAAAAATACTTCACATAAGTCAAACAAAATTACGAGAGATTGTAAAACAAGATGGAATAGTTCATTACCTATGATAGACGAAGCTGTCAGTCAAGCAGAGCAGTTAGAAATTGCAGCTTTGAAGTTAAAACTTCCATCACTGGCTATAAAAGCAAATGAAAAAATAATTTTAGAGAATTTGCAAGATATTCTGAGACCTTTCAAAGAAGCATCGCAAATTTTGTGTGGAAGTAAATATCCTACATCTTCGATAATTGTTCCAACTGTTTATGCTATAAGCTCTCAGTTATCAGCAATAGAAGATTTGCATGAAGAAACAGAAAAGGCTAAAGAACAAATCCAAAATGAAGCTAATCAAAGACTAATCCCCTACGTTCAAAACCCAATTTGTCTTATGTCAACATATTTGACCCAAAATTTAAGCAAAAATAAACTATTTCTATTCTGACTTGGGAATTATTATTAATGATATAGAAACTTTTTTAAAGGAAAATATAAATCCCGGAACCGGACGTTACTGTAGAATCACCAACTAAACTACGAAAGCGAATCTAAGTACCCATTTTTTCTTTCGAAACTAAATGAAGCCATACTTATAATATATATTCCCAAAAACATATCGGTATATCAATTTTGACAATTTACTTACAAGAGCTCTAGCCGACCTAGTGACTGCATAGTGAGATCTATCTTGTAATTCCATCTATATATATATAAATACTCGAAACTTTACAATAAGTAGAAATATTAGTTCAATTTAAAAGGACATAACGTAAGAACAATTGATCTCGAATTTTAATCAGTTTCGAAGGGAAAAGAGGCTTTGTTCACCAAACTTAGTAAAGTTAGTCTTAAGTTTTTCCTTCTATCATAGCAACATCGGTTGAAATATTGAAAGGACTTTCTCAAAAATCCGGGCGATCTACCATACACCGATCGAAGAAAACAAGACTTAATTCGAAAAGTGTTTAATAAATTAATATTTATGAATAAAATCTAAATTCTCTTAATTAACTGAAATACTTCTATCAAGTTCTAACTCAAGCATATATATATATATATATATATAATATATATAATATAATATATACTATATATATAATATATATATATATATATAATATTATAATATATTATATTATATATATAATATATATATATATATATATATGTAAAATTGCTGTTTAGTATCTAAAATTTCTACAGGATATATATATATATATATATATAATATAATATATATATATATATATATATATATTATATTATATATATATATATAGTAATAATTATATATATATATATATATATAGTTATATATATATAGTTATATGCTGTTTAATATCTAAAATATCTACAGATATATAATATATATATATATATAATTATATATAATATAAATAATATATAACTATATATATATTAATATATATAAATATATATATATATATATAGTAATATATATGGCAATAATATATGGTAAGAAGTAAATAAATAGAGTGATAAAATATCGAATTCCTTTGTTGATCCTTCTAATGTCCTTAGCTAACACTACAGTTTGTTACAGTCACATGGCCTATAGTAAATGAAGTGCGGTGCGGTGCGGGTGGCAGCGCAAACTATTGGTGCGTGCGCTGCGCTGTGATCAGCTGAATCGCTGCGGTGCGTGCCCTGCGCTCCTGCTCAAAAACTCGTGGTTGCGGTGCGTGCATGTGGTGCTGCTACAGCTGGCGTGCAGTTCCGTTGGCCCCAAAATACCGGTGCTCTTGCAACCCTAATAATATAATATATTATAATATATTTATTAATAAATATATATAAATATATATATAGTATATGTATATATATATTAATAAGTATTATATATATATATGATTACTAATATATATATATAACTATAATATATATTATATAATATCAAAAATAAAATAAAAGAACTTCTCAACATCTTAAATAAATTCAACATACACATATCACTAACAACAAGAATCTAACCTCACAAAAAAACATCAATCGGGAATTTTACCCACCGGGTGACTCTCTGAGTTCCCTAACTACACAATTTTAAGAGAAGATAGAGCTCCGTCCGAGTATAGTCTGGTTATTATCTACCTCCGAAACATCACAAACCACACACAACAAATAATAAAATACGCACTCAATCGTATACCAATATCATACTCTATTATACCAATCAACTGAAATAAAAAAAACTGAAATATCAATATACTCTATATACCAATCAACTGAAAAAAAAAAAAAAAAAAAAAAAAAAATTAACCATTTGGTAAATGTCTCTATCCCCACCTCACCTTTCAATTCTGCCCCCGTATTTACTTCACTGACTTATCTCCCCTGACCCAATATAATAATTTGACCCTGGTTGAGTACTTCAGTGCCCACCACTCCGCATGGCTTAATACACACATACACCTCACCAAAAGGTGATACACTCATGGATAAACTACATACACTTACCATCCTCAATAAGAAAAATCAACCCACTCGAAACCATTCCCGATATAATCCAGAATCCCACATCCCTAGATATTTCATTTTGTTCCCAGCAAGTCCAGAATCCCACATCCCTAGATATTTCATTTTGTTCCCAGGCAAGTCCAGAATCCCACCTCCCTAGATATTTCATTTTGTTCCCGGGAAGTCCAGAATCCCACATCCGTAGATATTTCATTTTGTTCCCAGCAAGTCCAGAATCCCACATCCCTAGATATTTCATTTTGTTCCCAGCAAGTCCAGAAACTCCACCCTCCCCTAGAGTATTCATTTTGGTTCCCGGAAGTCCAGTAAGGTCCTCTAATCCTACGATATTTCACTTTTTTGTGCGCGTCAGTCGTGAGAGTGTGTTCCTATAATTTGCCCACATCCCGCCCTCAGAGTAGTCTATTATATTTTTGTTCGCTCCAGGCAAACGTCCAAGAAATCCAGAACATCCTCCCGTAGACGTATCTTCATTTTGTCTCCGAGGAAGTCCAAATTCCCAGATGTCCTATCCCTAGATATTTCCATTTTTTGTTCCCGAGGCGAGAGTCGACAGAATCGCCAGCGATCCCATAGATATTGTGTTCTATCTTTTCCCGGAAGTCCAGATGCTAGAGGACAATCCCACCTCCGCTGTATTGAGTGAATGTCCATTTTCGTTCCCCGCGGTGTGGTAAGGTTCTCTCAGAAAATCCCACATCCCAAGATATTCATTTTGTTTCCCAGGGGAGCAGTGCTCAAGAACAGAATCCCCACACCCTACGATATCATTTTGTTCCCAGCAATCCAGGCATCCCACCTCCCATAGATATTAATTACTAAAATTTATAAAATTGATGTCTTTAACCGTGTATATGTCAACAAGTATAGAATATCCACACATACCTATGATAATTTCGATTTTAGGATTCCACAAAATGCAATTAAAAAAATAATAGATAAAAAGTCATAACCACGTCAATCTCACGATCAGTAGTCTCTCGTAATGAATAATTTTAATAAATAAATTAATTAGTTCTCACTCTAATAACCAAAATAAAAAAACATAAGGTGGCGTAATAAAAAGATATAGTTCTAACAGACTATATATGGAGAATAGTCACACTATAGTTTGTACCATTAAGTAAAACATTGACGTGCTACGACATAGAGTAAAACATGAGTTAAAGCTAGAAGTAACAATCATGTAGTTTATATTATCCGGAGAAGAGCAGAGAGTAACAACAACCAAGAAGACATAACACTACTCCCACCTCATGCTCTATAAGAGCTATTCCTAACATTTCCTTCCTATGTTTGCTTACAGGACACACATGCTCCAGAGAGATATGTACACTCTAGCGTATAATATAACTCCATATATAAGTATATTTCATTTAAATGCAGTCCAACCAAGTCGAAGTTTAACAGCCCAGGAGAACCTAACAACTATCAACAACACGAGAGTATAAATATCAAGTTTTGTTTTTACCAAGGACCCAGCTAAACAGTAAAGGCCAGCAAATATCTAAACCCCTTGTTCCGATATCGCTAACACACTCCCATATTTTACTTATTTTATCCTACTGCTTTAAGGTAGTTGGCTTAAAATGTTTATCACAGAAATATGCGCGTGACGATCTCAAAGCAACCTATAAAACAATATTTCGAATTATAAGTCATGTCCCTCTAAAAAATGATGGTTGTCTATAAAGGCCCTAGCTAACAGCCCAGAGATAAAATACCAAAACAGTTACCTCACCCCTACTATTATTTTTTGTTCTATGTAAACTCCTTCTAGTTTCTTCGACTACTGATTTACTGCCGTGTGAGGTAGTAGAGTACTTTACAGTAAAATCCCACATAATTGCCCTTATGAAAGAAGTATAATACATTCTATAGAGTTTTAAATGTCTCAAGGAGAACAACCAAGAAGCTCACCCACTCACCATCTACAAAGACCAGTAAAAACAATGACAGTACAATTCGAGATGAACTCTATATCTCTAACATGTTCACCACTCCTTTTCCCTAAATGTTATCTCACAATTAATGTTTACAATCAATAATATCACCTCCTTTAATACAACAACTTTAATTGACATTAATATACCAAAGAAAGATATTTAGAAAAAACGTGATGACAAGAATACATTAATTTTTTGAATAACCGAACACTCCTTAAATTCTAATCAATGCCTCACAAATTATACAATAATTCTTCTATAAACATCATTATCTCAACAAAAAGCAACAGTACAGATATCACATTACAAATGTACAAAACCATTCTAAAGGCATCAAAAAAAATGTATCATTCCACAGGCATACCGTGATAAATACCTAATCAATCCTTAACTTTTGGCACACAAAATAATAGACAATACGCTATCAAAACTAGATGAAACAGACGATTCCAATATCAATGCATCAAATAAACAAATCCACAGATCTCACAGCGAGAATCAAGAGACATAGTTTAATAAACTCAAAAACCAAATATTTAAAAAAATCTAACGTCAACATATGATTAACTCCAAACACTATACACTATAAAGACACTAATATATCAAACAAAAAAGCCAGTTATAAATACAAACGCAATAATATTATAGAAATTAAATAAAGAACACCTTTTAAAGATCCGACTTATACACAAGTTCCCACCAACCCACGAGATTAACCAATCGTGTAAATAATGATAATAATTAACAATATATAATCTCTACCTTTCTGCCTTTATAGACCCGAGAGAAAATAAATTCCATTGCAAAAATCTATGTTATATAAATGTCGAGGTTATTACTCTTTATAAATTAGCCATAATAAAAGGGCATGATCCAATATTTGGCTCATGCTACACGATTTAAAGGGCTATAAAATTATCTACATGTGTTATATATAACAATAGATAGATCTCTCCTTACTCACTCCTTTTGAAAGTTTTAACACCATCCAAAAAAATTCAAAAAAACTCACAAGCAAAATCTTCAGACAAATAATTTTCCAAGTCAGACACCTATGGTTGCATTACTAAATAAGTTAATCATGAGACCAGCTCACTAAGAAAGCTCATTTCTTATTTTACAGTCCTCACGTTATCTTCTAATAAGACAATGTTATTTTTATATACACGAAATAATAAGCAATATCCAATGAATACACAAGAATATTATAATTAAGTGAATTATACAGAGTGTAATCATATAGGGAACCACACGAATCGGTCGAAGTTATATAACTTATATACGCCAATGGGTCCCCCAGAGGGCAACCTATCTTATATCGACAATTAACTCTTTAATTCTATTTATAATAATACAAAGATAATACCCAACAACCCACGTTTTTCCCCTCCTATAAATAAAATATATAGTGCAGAAATCCCTCTGACAATTGTTAGCCCAAATGCCGTTTCAAGCTCCACAAAAGACACTTGCAAGTATCATTATGAAGACTATGAGCATTATATAAACTTAATGTGTGACTCACCTACCATTGGGGCTCATGATACATTCAACTAACGAGTAAAACAGTTTCTAAACCTCAAAAACCACTTCTGATTTTTTCGATTAATATGTACTTATGTGTTCTACTATACCAAATATAAATATTATAATATTTGAGTATATAATAGATAATAATAAATTTATTATTTATATTGATTTAAAGTTTTACAATACTGTCTTTAGACAATTTTACAACACGTGCATGAATTACTCGAACCCAGTATAATCAGTTTTTTAAAAAGAGCCGAAATCATCCTATTTATAATATATAATTATAATAAATGGCGTAACTTCACTCTCTCTCGTCCACGCGACAGTCCCTCTCAGAGACAGTATGATGCAAAGAATTATGATTGCGGGGAATATAGGCGCCTGCGCTGTCCGCTCAGATGTGGCAGTGATTCGCTGAGACTACTAATTTATATTCGCCTGCTGAGGGCGCTGCGGCGGATAGAGGTATATTAGTAGCTCGACTATGATATAGATATATTATATGCTATAAATGCATTATATATATTGACTTGGGATCACGTATCTTCAGACTATATATATATCGAGCCTTATAGTAGCCTATAGTATAGCACCTGAAGCAGGGAGACGAAGGGGATGCAGAGAGATAGATATGCCGGCAACCATGATAGGATAGTAGCTACGGCGAGTGAGGTATTTAGATTAGTATTAGCCGGTGGGTATCGTGAGTAAGTTCTTCACCTGCGAAAAGAAATCATGCCGGATCAATTAGGAATAATAGATGCAGTTAGATATTAGATTAGAGTAGAGAGGATAGATAGATAATAGATAGATAGAGGGTATGAATCATACATACATACACCTACTATACATACATATCTTACAGACCATACATACCATACAATACATAGCATACATACATACATTACATTACATACACAGTATAAGGGAATAGTCATAAAGTACGCAAAATTTAAGGTATAAGAAGATATAATGAGAATGATAAAACATTATTTGATATTAGGGCATGTTCCCAGTAAATCCCAAAATCTCTAATATATAATTTTAGTTTGCACGACAAAGACTGATAAATAATTTAAAGCCTTTTTTCCATCAAAGAAATTTTTTTCAATTTGAGAAATTTACTTCAAATATTTTGCTCTCAATTTTAAACTAATAAAATTAAGTGAAGTTCTCTTTGTGAATTATTACATTAATATTTTTTGGGAGATATACAAAGAAATTTGTAACTTATTCAGTGAAACAGGTTCATGTTGTATATATTTACTCTCTCTCTCTCTCTCTCGTCTTCTCTCTCCTCTCTCTCTACTCTCTCTCTCTCTCTCAATCTCTCTCTCTCTCTCCTCTCTCTCCTCCTCTCTCTCTCTCTCTCTCTCTCTCTCTCTCTCTCTTCTCTCTCTCTCTCTCTCTCTCTCTCTCTCTCTCTCTCTCTCTCTCTCTCTCTCTCCTCTCTCTCTCTCTCTCTCATCTCTGCTCTCTCTCTCTCTCTCTCTCTCTCTCTCTCTCTCTTTCTCTATATATAATATATTATCTAGATATAGTCTATATATTTATTATATATAATAATAATCAGTGATACTATATATATATATTATATATATATATTATACCTATATATATATATATATATATACTTATATAAATATATAATATATACTATATATTGTTTCTTCAATCTACTTATGTTCGAGCTTATAAATATTGAGTTTTTTATTCCCTTTTATTTTAGTAAGGCTACATAAATATCAGCATACGAAAAGCAAAGAATAAGTATAATGGAATATCATAAATCTACCACCACCAATGATGACTATTCTAATGTTTTACCAATATTTACAAAAAACAAAAAAAACAATTAAAAAATATATACCAGATTCGATAAAAACAGTTAAATCTAATAGTTTGATTTTAAAACGCATGCTAATACCTAGAACCAACAATACAAATAAAAATGCAGGAATATATAAAATTAAATGTATAGACTGTCACATCAAATATATTGGAGAAACGAATAACTTCACTACAAGATTCGGCCAACATAAACATGATTTACAAAAAGATAAACAAAGTTCATCACTAGTAAAGCATAGACAAAACTAAAACCATCGTATAGATATAAATACTCCAGAAATAATTAAAACTATTCAAAATACAGAAATTCGCAAAATCACAGAATCATTTATTATAAGCAACTCTAACAACTTTAATCTACAACAAGGTGAAATCATCATTGACAAAATTAACAACAAATACTTAAAAGAATCCAGTTCACTAGGCAAAGTTGTTGGTGATGGGTGCTACTTAAAAAAAGTACGACATTCGAAATAGAAAGTAGCAGAAATTGTAAAGTCGAAATTTGCACCAAACTCTCTACAAGCTGCCTTAGTTCCTGACGAAGTGTGATGGATCGGATCCACGAAAGCTCGAACCTGTGTTTATATTTTAAAGAATATTTTAAATTACTTGTTTGTGACCTTATATTATGTATGTTTTATAAAGTAAGACTCCTTCAGTTAGTGTCTTCTTTGTGTCCCCCACTCGCGAGTAAAAATATCTCTCTCTCTCTCTCTCTCTCTCTGTCTCTCTCTTCTCTCTCTCTTCTCTCTCTCTCATTATATAATATATATATTATATATATATTATAATATATAATATAATATTATAATATATATATGAAATTATATATATATATATAGTAATATTATCATATATATATATATATATATACTAAATATATATATATATATATATATATTATATTATATATATATATATATATACTATAATAATATATATAATTATTATATATATATATAATATATATTATATATAAATATATAATTATATAATAGATTATATATATATAGATATATATATATATAGATATAATATATCATATATATATATATAAATATATATATATGATTATATATATATAATTATACCTATATATATATATATATATATATAGTATATTAGTATATATTCTATAGTAATATATAATTACTATATATCATATATAAATATATATATATATATAATATAACTAATAATATATTATATATAATATACCTATTTTATTATATATAGTATATTATATAAATATACTATTAATTATATATATATTATAATATATATATAATGACAAAATATTAATAACACTACAATAAGTATATATTATATATATATATTATATATATATAATATATATTATAGTATATATATTATATATAGTGATATATATATATATAAGTATATATATAAATTATATATATAGATACATATATATATATATATAATACTAATAATAATTATATATATAGGTACATATATATATATTATTAATGTAGTATATTATAGAATATAGATATAGTATAGATATTATATGATATATAATATTTACTTTACTATACATATATATGACTAAAATAGTATACCACTAGTTTAAGGTAAAATACTGGTGTTATTAATAGGTATTAGTTACCTATATGGGTAATATATATATTGATATATATATAAGAATACTATATATAATACTTATAGTAATTATAGTATATATATATCATATCGCTTATATATCTTATATTATATATATATATACCTATATAGTATATATATATAAATGATCGTTAAATACATTACCCAGCGTTATATATACTATATATATATACTAATATTAAAGTAACTTCGCGGTTGAGTGTAAGTGTATTATTGGTGCGAATGACGTTCTTTT
>JABUQX010116191.1:12500-25723 GCA_015478945.1 Trachelipus rathkii | reverse complement strand
CCATGGCTAGGTGAGTAGTATTATCAAAGCCTTTTTCGTGGACGGAAAGAAAGGTTCAGTCTCCTTAAAGATTTGGGAGACAACAAGATCTTTAGTTCTTCACTACTCAGTTTCTTGTCTTTCCAAATTTTGTACCAAAGTTCTAGCTCTTCTTCTATGCCTTCTAAGTGGTAAAAAACTATAAATGAAGCTGTTTTTTTTCCTTTAACTCATCGATTGTTATGAGTAGCATGTGGAAAGATGTAGATATGTCAATGCATAAGCAGGTGTGTATTTTCAGTAGAAAACCTTAATTCCAAAGAAGAGGTTATATAATCCAGATACGGAGTTATTAAAGGTTCTTCTCCAGAACTTCGTGGGATTTGTTGCTGGATGGTTGCTGCGGTGCTGCTGCCTACCAAAAATCCGTGGTATATTCAGATCAAATCCCAGTTGCTCGGCGATTTGATTAGCTTCTTTTAACACTTCATCGGTTATTTTTTCTTCATCTTTCCGATGGCTCCTAACAATTTCCACAATGTGGAATATGTTGAATGTGCTGCGAGGTATTGACGATATCCAAGTCTTGAGATTGCAGAGAACATTTACAACTGCTCTAGCATAGCAGATATCTTCGCGCAATCAATATCATTGCCCTGATGAAATGACGACTTTACATGCCCTGAATCGCAACTGAAAGCGCTTTTCTTGTGACCGGTATTTCCTTCAATGGAAGGGTTCTAATGGTTGCATCATTTTCGTAACAAACTGCCCTACTTAAACACTCTTGAGCACTTTGTTGTGCAGACCATCGGTCTGGCATAGCTTGGGATATTTGTTTAATTTTTCTTCTCAAGACCGACTCGCGATAAAACGTAATTATGTCCTTTATAGTTCCCACAGTATTGCTGATTTCTTGTATTGTGTTCAAATCATTTACTACTAGATTTAGTTTGTGTGAAGAGCAATGAAAGAATTAATGATTTTATCTTTTTCCGCAATATTGCTGACACCTCCTTTTTTGCAGAATTGTAGAACAGCCATTCGGAAACCTAAGCCCACGCATTCTCGGGATCCAGTTCTTCGGTTCGTGACAAAATCGTCAATGGCTTTCGCAATGGTTTTTGCCGTCAAGCGCTTTCAGTTCTACAAAGCCAATATATTTCCTCTTGAGTTTCATAAAATGACGCAATAAATGAACAATAAAATGGAGGAACAAACAAAAGCGAATCTGTCACATAGCGATTCAAAGCATCTGATGCAATTCAACGAAGACATAATTTCTTTTGATTTGAGACTAAAGGTGTCGCTATCAAAAATTCACCAGTTTACCAATTAAAAGTAGAAATAATCCTAAAATCTATGCATCTACAATTGATCGCCTGATATATTATATATATATATATATACTATATATATATATATATATATATATATATATATATATATATTATATATATACAATTATATCTATATATATATATATATATATATATATATATACAAATATTATGCAAAAGTAGGCGAGGCCTAATTAAGAAGTCTTGGATCTAGTATAGCGAATTAACGATACTACCAATTTTAACTAAACGTTAAAAGAGTATAGAAAAATTACACAAAATGACCTTGCTTTTGATATATCATGCTTGTTTTCTTTAGTACGTAGGAAAGGAAGGCCATATGATGTAGGGCTGCTACTCTAAAACAAATCTCTGCATCGCAAGAAAGAGTGGTGTTGCTTTTGAGAAGAGAGTAAACACTTCTAGGGGGGCAGCTGCCCCCCTGCCCCCCCTGACGATGCCCATGTATATATATATATATATATATAGAATTTCTATACTATATATATATATATATATTATATATACAATTTATTATTTGCTTCTTATTAATAAATATCTCTTTTAATATTATTCTATATATATATATATATATATATAGTATATATATATATATATATATATATATATATATATATATGTTTTACATGTGTAGTTTTATACTATATATATATATATATATATATATATATATATATATATATATATATATATATATTATATATATATATATATATATATATATATATATAATATATATATATATATAATATATATATATATATATATATATATATATATATATATATATATATATACATATATTGGCCAATCATCAAAATTTAATTAAAATTCCGGGAGTGGATCACTATTATCTAACGCAAAGGATATTCAAGTTAGTATGTTAGTTGTATGTTGTTTTATTGTCACGTTTGATATTCTTGTAAAATGGAGTTCTTACGTGTTGATATACATGGACTACCTCTAAATATAAGTTAAATTTTCTATTCAGCGGACGCACTTTTTTGTATAAAAGGTCCTTGATTTTTTTCTTTCAAATCAGATTTTCTTTCATTTTTTTCGATCAAAATCTTTGATGAATCGAGATCCAGGGAATTAAAAATTATGGTTAAAAGTTTTACTAGCCTCGGAAAACCAATAGTTTACTCACTTTTAATTTTTCTTTATTCGATGTTTAATAATTTCTTCGTGGGTTGGCGGGAATGGGTCACTTTTTGTAAACTGGACTTGTCTTGGTATCATGGATTTAGGAATAACTCTTTCTTCTAAATAAAGACATCATCATTACAAGATCCGATAAAGACAGTAAGATTGTTATATTAAATAAAAAAGACTATATTCAAAAAGCATACGAACTATTAAATGATACAAACATTTATACAAAACTAAAATCAACTCCATTAAAAACCTCTCAATCACAATTTAACAAAAAACTGAAGAACACCCTAATACATAATGAACATTTATACAATAAACTAAAATCATTTAACACACAACTTTCAAAATTCTACGGAATCCCCAAAACGCATAAGTCTGACATCCTCCTACACCCAATCATAACAAACACAAACTGTATAACTTATTAAACTTTCTAAATGGATCGCTCTACAACTCAAACCACTTTTAGGAAATATATCTTCATCTCATGTAAAAAACTCACTTCATCTCAAACAACGCATAAAACACCAAAACATGACAAATCACAATATACTTAGTTTTGATGTAATATCACTGTTTACAAATGTTCCAGTTGAAGAAGCATTAACCTTACTCGAAGAATACGTAAACCTTAAGCAAATATCCTTCTCTGTACCTTTCAATACCCTAAAACAACTCATTCATTTAGTCACAGAAAATGCACATTTCTCTTTCAATGACCAATTTTATATTCAGAAATCAGGCTTAAGTATGGGGTCACCCCTCTCCCCAATCATTAGCTGCATCTATCTCGAACTCTTAGAACAAAAATTCATATTCAAACACGCAAACTTCACAGGATGCACCTGGATAAGATACGTCGACGACGTACTTTTCATTTACCCTAATGAACTAGATATTAACAGTTTTCATAATTATATCAATAGCATTGCTCCCTCTATAAAATTTACAATCGAGCACCCTACCAACAATCAGATATCCTTTCTTGACATATTAATTAATTGGACTAACCCACAAAACCTTAACTTTTCAATTTTTCGTAAACCAACACATAATCCAAAATACATTCATTGGTACTCGAGTCATAGTTTACATATTAAAAAAGGAATAATCATAACTTTAGCATTACGTGCATATCAAATATGTAGTAACCATCTAATTCAGTCAGAAATCAATAACTTAAAACAAACTTTTATCAATTTAAACTATCCGGCTAACATTATTCATCAAAGTTTAAACAAAGCCAGAAGAATTTTCACAAATAAGGATAATAATACAAATAAAAACAACACATATATTAATAATAAACATACATTAATTTTAAATACAGATGTAAATTTTAAAATGCAAAACCTTAACATAGTAACTAAATATAACTCACTAAATAAAATACTTAAACCAAATCTTAATAATAATAGTAAATCAGCTATATACACCATACCATGTAAAACTTGCAACTCAAACTATATAGGAGAAACTATAGACACAGATCGACGCCTATATCAACACCAATTTGACATTAGAACCTTCAATAGAAATTCTCCGTTGGTATCTCATCAACTGGAAAAAGGCCATCCAATCGACACTAAAAATAGCAATATAATTAAAAAAGTTAATAACCATAAATTTAGAAAGCTGTACGAAGCATATATTATAAAAAATAGTCAAAACTTCAACAGAGATAAAGGAAATTACTTTATTGACAATACAATAAACGAAACTCTTAAAAAATCAAATTCCTTATTAAGAAAATGGAACGTCTTCAAACACAACAGAAAACAAACAACCATCACAAAAGTTGAATAGGAAAAATCATCATCACTTGCTTTTCTCTTTCCGAAGAATCCCGACAGAGGCAGGAGAATCCTGCGAATAGCAAGAGAACTTCAGGAGGAGAACCTATATTGTTGAATGAATCAAAAGTATTGTATGACATAGTGAAGCGTGTGTAAGATTAAAGGAGTTGAAAGTTGAATTGTTTTAATATTAATAGCGGAGTGAGGGAGGGATGTGCTGTGTCTTCTTGGTTATTCAATTTGTATATCAATGGGGTTATGAAAGAATTAGAGGTAAGGGTGGCAGAGGATGGTGTCAGAATGATGGAGAATGGGAGAGTGGAGGGTTGCCCTACCTATTATATGCGGTGATTTGGGTTTTGTGTGACGAATCTGGAGAGAGTTTGAGAGGATGGTAGAGAGATTTGGTCAGGGTGTGTAAAAGGAGATGTTGAAAGCGTGAATTGTTTAGATAAGAGTGAAGGTTATGTTGTGAGTGATGCGACAGTTCCTAGGTGTGAAAGTTATGTTAGATGGTGAGCAGCTGGAACAAGTGTCTGAGTTTAAATATTTAGGATATATGTTGGATGAAAAGGGAACGGATGATGCATAGTGGTGTAGTAGAAAAGTTGTGAATGGCAAGAAGGTGGCTGGTGCAATTAAATCATTGGTGGATGTAAAGGGACTAAGTCTTGACGGTGTTAGGGTCTTACATGAGGGTATGCTTTTTAATAATAATGATATTGTTGAAAATTTAATAAACACAAACCAATAAATTACCTAAGATACCGTAATTATTGTCATAGTCAAAAGCTTAAAGTAACGGAGTAACGGAGTAACGGCACTTCGTTACTTTTCCTTCCAAAGAAACGAAATAACGATAACGGAACTACTTTTTCCTAGTAACGGAGTAACGATAACGAAACTAATTTTTTTTTTTTTTGGCTCCTTATTAACAAATTAATGTCAGAGTCAAGATGCATCGTGAAAATTTTCCTTGTATTTGTAGTCACCCACGTTAATTACATTTCTAATTTCTTTAAATTATTTATTAGCAATTTATTTGTGAATATCTATGCGGGTTAAAATTTAGATACTTCTGTTCTTATGCCTCACATAGGAAATATATAAATATCTATTCTGAGATTATTCACATATTTAACTTTAAATAAAATTTTCTATTGGGTTGGAACAGATTCGAAAGGTCTCGTATAATATTTAACTGTTAAATTTCATTATTTTCATTTGTTCTTAAATTACAAAAAATAAAGACATTTTGCAAGAGAATTTAGAAATTTTATTTTTAATATGACATGGGATTTATACCATTTAAATTTCACACAAATACTGGCTTATTAGAATGCATCCTAAAGGCTAGGTAGTAAGGGCAAATATTTGTTTCAGGGGCAGGAGTTTCGTGACAATCTTTTGTTTACTTGTAAAAATTTCTTGCTCTGTGTGAATGACTTTATTATTCAGGATTTTATAATTCTAAAAAGATAAATATTTATAAATTATGACTTATTATTAATGTTTTGTAAAGAAGTAAATTATTTAAAATTACTAATATATTTATAATTCTTATGAATCGAATTTTAGTACCGGTCTTGTTAATGGTTGATAGTGTATATATAAGTATTGTTAATATATTAAATTTAAAGTGCCCGTAATGTGTATTCATTGTTTAAATAATTAATATTCCCATGCCTAAATATATATAATAATGATTGACCGAATCGTGGTCCCTCTATGAAAGCGTCTACGAGTTTATTTTTTTCACTATTGCTGCAGAGGTAAGTAAAAGTGTCTTGAGAAAGGTGTGTCCCTGGTTAAGGGGGTTCTAGGGGAGCTTGATGGGCTTTAATTTACCTAGACCTATAAGGCTTGAAGAGTGGGATTAAATATGTTGGAAAGGGTGTGGGGGTGAACCTTTCTATTACACAGAAATATTAATAGGTTATCAGTTTGAATAAAAAAGATAAAGATAAATAGAGATAATAAAAAGAAAAATAGAGATAATAAAAGAAAAATAGATAATGAAAAGAAAAATAGAGATAATAAAAAGAAAAATAGAGATAATAAGATGCCAAATGAGCCTATTGTGATTACCTCGTTAAAAAGAACTATTTCTAATTTCCTTAATAGCCTAAATTTGATATAAATTTTTAGCTCATTCCAGTAAGTGAATAGAGTTTGTAATTACTTATGTAGTATATATATTAATGAGTTAAATTAAGTATCGTAATAGTCTAGTATAACGACTAGCTGGAATTTTATTCATATCATAAATTATAGAGAGCAATACAAGAGGACATGTTTTAGTTTATGAAAAGTATAATAAATATTGGTTGCAAAGTATTTAAATATCAATTTTTAGTACTTATTAAGGTAATTATTGAGATAAACAGATTCTAAAAATATTGATATTTTGTTATTGGTATAAATTAATTCTGCCACATATTGTTAATAAAATATTTCCTCAATTACTATATATATATATATATATATATATATATATATATATATATATATATATATATATATTAGGGTTGGCAAACGCACCGGTGCGGTGCGGTGCGGTGCGCGGTGCGAGCTGTAAATGTCGGTGCGGTGCGCGGTGCGAGAATTTTTTATTTTACTGGTGCGGTGCGAGTGCACGCCGTGCGAAGCTTTGTGGCGGTGCGTCTGTGCGCGTGCGAGGCTTGGTGCGGTGCGTAGCTGCGCGTGCTGGCTTTCAGATTCAATTTTAAAAATTCATTATATATATATATTATATATATATATATATATATATATATATATATATAATAATATATATATTATATATATATATATATATATATATATATATATATATATATATATTATATATATATATATATATTTATTTATTTATTTTTTTTTTTTTTTTTATAATAAAATATATATATATATTATATATATATATATATATATATATATATATATATATATATATATATATTATATATATATATATATAATATATATATATATATATAATATTAGTATATATATAATATATAGTATATATATAAAACTAAATATCTCTGATATTTATTTTAACTTTTTAAGAAAAAAACTACGTTGATTAAAAATATAGCTTATCAAAATAATCAAACGTAAAGGTAATAAATAAAATGACGTCTTCAAGTGCCTCAGACTTGGACGAAGTACCATCCACTATGGAAGTACCTTCAACCTCATGGAGTGGGACGTCTATTCAGGAAACATCACAAAATACTTTGCAGCCAGAACATTACAAATTGGAAACTTTTGTCGACTGCTATGAGAAAGACTGACTGGAAATCAAATAAAAGGGAAAAATGCCGTTTGTGGTTTTTCTAAAATCATTAAAAAGCCTTTCAATTTTAAGAAGGCATTTAGACCGAAAATCATTATACCACTTTAAACGAAATTAGAAAGAAAAATTTAAATTGAAATATGATACGTTCTATTGTGTGGGATCTTTATTTTAAAACCAATTCTGATCAAAAGTTGAAAAAAACAGTGCATGATTCCATAAGCGAAAAAAATTCAATTGATCAAGCTATTGTGGAATGGGTGGCCGCTGATCTGATGTCATTTCGATCGGTAGAACCTCCTGCTTTTTTGTAAGTATTTAGTTATTGAGTTATTGTTTTTCTTGAGTAAAATATAAAATCTATGTTCTTAAGTTAAGTTACTTTATTAATATAATATTATATATAAAATTATATATATTATATAGTATATATATATATATATATATATATATATATATATAATATATATATTATATATATATATATATATATATATATTATTATTAGTAATATATATTTATTATATATTATATTAATATATAATATATGACAATAACTACTTAACGCCGACGCGGAACGGGACGTCAGATTTCAAAAAAATTTCACAGTAGACCCTATGATACGTTAAATAGATGTTCTAGGGCGAAATGGAATTTTTTTTTAGGTTAGGTTAGGTTAGCTTCAGCTAGGTTAGGTTAGGTTAGGTTAGATTTGGTTAGGTTAGGTTAGCTTAGTTCACGAAAACTTAGGAAATTGTTGTTTTTTAAATTAAATTAAAAATATTGAAGTCATCTTTTAATTTATTTCCTAATCATAGAAAACGTCAGCCGTACAACATCCAAGTAGTATATAATATGGAATTTGAATTATGCAGTAAAAAGAAAGTTTAGTAAATTAATAATATAATAAAAATTTATTAATTACTTTACAAAAATTTCAATAAATTCTATAATTCTTTCTTTTTTATACAAACATAAATAACAGCCATTATAAAGTTAACAGTTTAATAATTTCAGTTTCAATAATAGTGTTAAGTAAGATTTTACCAATATATATATATAATATATATATATATATATATAATATATATTATATATTTTATATATATATATATATATATATATATATATATATATATATATATATGACAAAGTATAGTAACGGTGACACGGAACAGGACTTCGGATTTAAAAAAAAATAACATATGGGATATATAAAGATGTTCTAGGGGTGAAATAGAAAAAAAAATTCATTTTTATTTCAGGTTAGTTAGGTCGCATTTAAAAAAAATTCACAGGTTGATTCTAGGTTAGGTTAGGTTAGGTAGGTTACGTCTTCCTGTGAAGTTTTTTTAAATCCGACCTTCCTAACCGGAGATATAAAAAAACAAAAAATAAAAAATTCCATTTCATCCCTAGAACATCTTTTTATGTACCATAGAGTCACCCTGTGAAAAGATTTTTGAAATCCGACGTCCTTTTCCGTGTCCCCGTTACTATAAGTTGTTCATATATATATATATATATATATATATATATATATATATATATATATTGTGGTAGGTTTTTGATCCCCACCACAATAGAAGGGCACCTCACCTGTAAGTTTTGATGAGGTAGATTCCTTTCTCAGAAGGGTCTGCCACTACGTTGAGGTGTTTAACGACTCTGGGCGGACTTCTTCTGTTGGTGGAGTATATAAGATATTTATCTTGGCAGTGGAAGGCTCTTGATCGATCTAATTACAGTTGTTTCTTTTTCTAACTTCCGGCTCTTTAACCCATCTATTTTTAAATCCAGCTACTTCTAAATGTTATGAGTTACCTATTAAAAATATTAGATTGAATTAATTTGCTCTAAAAATCACAAGTAAAGTATGCACCAAGTGTTTTGTTAATATTTCAGCAGCAACAGCAATTTCCTCGGACTACTCACTCTCTTCCTCCGTGTTACAAAGATTACCACTCAATACGGACTTACAAATTTTACCCTCTGCTGCATAGATACAAAAAGACAGACACAGGTAAATGGCTTTTAATAAATAAATTGTTTTAAAAAAATATAAAATATAACTTTACAAACACAAGTAAATAAGAATATTATAATAAATACATGTAAAATTAGTTATATATATATGTGTATGTATACATACGCATATTTATATCAATAAGGAAAAAAATATGAAGAATAAAGATAAAAAATACGATAAGGATACTAAATAAATAACCCAATATAAAAAAAAATAGAAAAAAATATAATTACAATAACAACAAATAATAAATTGAATAGTTTCGGGTTACAAACTATTCTTTCAAACAAGTAATAAATTTAATAGTTTTAGGTTACAAACTATTCTTTCAAAAAAAATAGAATTACAATAACAACAAGTAATAAATTGAATAGTTTAGGGTTACAAACTATTCTTTTTAGTTAAACCAACTGATTATATTTCTTTTTAAATAATTTCTAGTCTTTCTTGTTAAAACCAAGAGGGTTTATATTTAATTTTAAATATGTTTTTATTCTTTAGATAATGTCAACCAAAGTATTTTTCTACGTATTGATAGATAATGATAATGTTTCTTCTTTCTTTGAGAACACAACAATTTTTATTTATTTGTAATTATTCGAAGTCTTTATCTTCGCCGTCGTTGTTGGTAACAAGAATTATATTTATTTTTATATTTTTCACACACTTTCTTTTCAACACGAACACTGTTTATACTTATTTTTAACTCTTCGCAATCTTTAGGTTCTTCCCAAGACAATCCTATATTAATGTTTAATTATCTTCAGTTTACAATTCAGTTGATAAGAATTTTCCAGTCTATGAGACAACACACTTGGATTTCTGTGTATTCATTTCAATTTCCCGTTTAATAAAAGGATACTGATGTTTGCAGTCAAGTACCCCGGGGAGATGAAGACATCTCTGAAAAGATTGCTAAAACCTTGAGGGTAATGGCTTTTCCGCTGAGGATTCCCTTCCTTCAACTGATAGAAGAGAAAGTTGCAAATAGCAGACTTTGTTTTTCAATCTCTGTGCGATGTTGGCAGATCTTCAATGATGTATTCAGCCTCAGACGCGGTGGACTAGGCACTTCAATGCTGGGGTGTGATATATTTCAAATCCTGGATATTGACTTTACTTTGCGAACTTCGGGATCAGGAACTGGGAGCTAAACAGAAACAAGAATTAATAATCATTTCTAAGACATCATCTACACAATAAATTCCTGATAAATTCCTGATTATAAATTCTTCAAAAGTCAACAAAATTTAACTCAATTCTAAATTTACTTTATTAATTTACTATTACTATTACTTCACTATAGCAAAACACATAATTAGGAACATAATGATATTTAATATTTACCCTTTTAATAAGGCCAGGAGTTGATATCCTATTTTCTGTTTTTTTTCTTTTATTTTAATAATCTTCTTTAATTTCAAAATTTATTTCTTCTAGTTATTTTCGTTCTTTGTTGTAAAGTTCTCTCTTTTGTTTCTTTTTATATTTTCATTCCAATTGTACAACTACCTGTAAGGATGGAAAACAAGACATAGATGAATCCGTCTCAATATATATATATATATATATATATATATATATATATATATATATATATATATATATATATATATATATATATATATATATATATATATATATATATATAAATAAAGTAAAATGAATTTTTACAAATAAATAATATATATATATATATATATATATATATATATATATATATATATATATATATATATATATATATATATATATATATATATATATATATATGGATAGTTACTTAATCTACCCGCATTGAATGGGAGCTGACAAAAAATTTACAGGTAGCCTCTATGATACACTTAAATAGATGTTCTAGGTGCGAAATGAATTTTTTTTTATATGTTCTAGGGGTGAAATAGTTAGGTTAGGTTAGTTTAGGTTAGAGTAGGTTAAATTAAGGTTAATATAAAAAAAAATTTCATTTTGACCCTAAAACATCTATTTATGTATCATAGAGGCTACCTGTGAAAATTTTTTTTTGATCTGAGCTCCCGTTTGTGGGCGCGTTAGGTAACTTTCTATATATATATTTTTATATATATATATATATATATATATATATATATATATATATATATATATATATATATATATATATATATATATATATATATATCAGCCTATTATTATTGTTCATATCTGTCTGAACAGCTGGTCAGGGAAAAGAATACATTGCTGGAATGCTGGTCCAATTCTTAGTGCAGAAATGTATAAAATACAAAATAAAATATTCAAAGGTTAATACAGCGAACAGGCACATTTTTATTCTTGCAAAATTCTTGAAATAAATTATAAATTACGCGATCATAAAAACATTATTGTTAATTCTTAAAATAAGATGATTATAGAGCCTATTTAACTCGTTAAAATAAATACACTTTCTATTAAATTTTGCTTCTTTTTTTAACTAAAGAATACCCTAAGGGTATACCGCAGCACCGATGGCAGGAGTCTGGGTCTCGGCCTTCCGGGGAACCACGGGGGTAGGACTAATTCCTCATCCGGGAGGGTCCCAGAACCCCCATCTTGTATTTGGTGTCGCGGGGATTTCCTCGCCTCTCTACGGTGGAAAACGTCTCTGTATTCTGCTCACTGAGCCTCCAAATTGCCGTGTAAATACCTTACAAAGTATTATATATATATATACTATGTCCCAGCCCCAAAAATAGCCTTTTTTTTTTTTTTTTTTTTTTTTTTTTTTTTTTTTTTTTTTTTTACATTTTCCTAACCAAAATTTCCTAACCAACATATATGTATATATATACGTGTCTGCAAAAATTAAACCAATCTATAACTGTTGGTTCACTGGCATCTAAATAGGTTTGCCAGGATTCCAGCAATGTATTCTTTCCGTAGCTGTTGTAGTTTTTGTGATATGGATTGTGGCTCTTCTAGAGGCTGGCCTATATATATATATACTTAAATATATATATATATATATATATATATATATATAGAGAGAGAGAGATATATATATATATATATATATATATATATATATATATAGAGAGAGAGAGAGAGAGAGAGAGAGAGAGAGAGAGAGAGAGAGAGAGAGAGAGAGAGAGAGAACACGAGTAGTAAAAAGTTGCTGGAGTCGCCACTGATATATATATATATATATATATATATATATATATATATATATATATATATATATATATATATATATATATATATATATATATATATATATATATATATATATATATATATATATATATATATATATATATATATAAACTAAGTCAAAAAAACAAGGTCATTTGCTCAGAAACTACAAACCCCTAGAAACTTAAAAAAAAATAATTATTTGGTTTATCAAACTGGATTAATTATTTATTTAAATTATCTTGGCACTACCACTACTGTGTGTAGATAGATATATTTTCGCGTGTCTACACACCAAAATTAAATATATATTAGAAATTCACGGTATTAGGTACGGAAATATTTGAAATGTTGACACAACCACCACAACGTGAGCGCCAGCACAGTTGCTGTACATAAATGTATAGTATATCTATCCGATTCTTTTAGCTTATTGCAAATATCTT
>JABUQX010116191.1:0-7500 GCA_015478945.1 Trachelipus rathkii | reverse complement strand
CCACACACATTATTATTATTGTTGAGCATATCATTACAGATATTATTATTATTATTACATTACACATTATTATTATTATTATTATTATTATTATTATTAATAATAATAATAATAATAATAATAATAATAATAATAATAATTATTTTTATTATTATTATTATTATTATTATTATTATTATTATTATTATTATTATTATTATTATTATTATTTATTATTATTATTATTGGCAGATAGTAAGCTATTTTTATTTTTGATATATATATATATATATATTATATATATATATATATATATATATATATATATATATATATATATGTATATATATATATATCTATATATATATATGTTATATATAAATCTTTATATATATATATATATATATATATATATATATATATATATATATATATATATATATATATATATATATATATATATATATATGAAACTTCTGTTTCTAGGAACTTTAAAACCACAATCCATATCTCAAAACTACAACAGCCTGGGAAAGGAATACATTGTTGAATGTTGGTCCAAATTTTTTGTGAAAGTTTAAGAAAATCTACATATACATATATATATATATATATATATATATATATATATATATATATATATATATATATATATTCAAAACTACTAATGAAAAAATGTATGGAATCTTTTGAAAGTTTGTCATTATGACAGAAAATGTAAAATATAAACAAATAAAAAATCTATTGTCAATAATTTTAGTAATATGATTGAGACCCTATATTTAGACCTTTTATTGTTTACCTAAAATAAATGACTTACAATTTTTGCTTTTTTTAACTAAAGAATACCCTGCGCACCCACCGATGGCAGGAGTTGTCACCAGCCTGGTAATCCACACGGGTAGGACTACCTTCGGGAGAGTCTCCGGGAACCCTGCTCTTGGTATTTGCAGTCAGTGGGGTTCCTCCCGTCCCCGTGCATGGAAAACGTCCCCCTGTGTTCCCTGTCGGTCACGAGCCCCTAAACTGCTGTGTAATACCTTTTACAGTAAATATAATATATATATACTATGTCCCAGCAACCCCCATAAAAAATAGCCAATTTTTATGTTTAATTTTTTTCATTTTCCTAACTAAAATTTTAGAAGGATTCCAAAAATGTATTTCATTTCCTTGTAGCTTTAAACTTTCTAGATTTTTTTTTTTTTTTTTTTTACAGTTTCTGCAATAAATTTGCCAAGATTCCAGCAATGTATTCCTTTTTCCGGTGGTAGCTGTTGTAGTTTTTGAGAGGATACGGATTGTTGGCTCTTCTAGAGGCTGGCATATATATATATAGAAGAAGAAGAAGATATATATATATATATATATATATATATATATATATATATATATATATATATATATATATATATATATATATATATATATATATATATATATATATATATATATATATATATATATATATATGGCAGCATATGGATTAAAGTTACTTAACGCCTGGCCACAGAACGGGAGCTGATCAAAAAAAAAAATTTTACAGGTCACCTATGATACATAAATAGATGTTCTAGGGTCTAAATGAATTTTTTTTTTTTTTTTTACCTGTTCTAGGGGCTAAATTAGATTAGTTAGGTTGCTAGGGTTAGGCTGGTTAGGTTATAGGGTCAGGTCAGTCAGGAAAAAATTTCATCCAATTTAAACATCTATTTATGTATTATAGAGGCTACCTGTGAAAATTTTTTTTTGATCCGAGTTCCCGTTCTGTGTGGGCGTTAAAATCTTACCATATATATATATATAGTATATATATATATGGTGTTATATATATATATATATATATATATATATATATATATATATATATATATATATATATATATATATATATATATATATATATATATATATTTTTTTTTTTTTTTTTACAGGTTGTCTTCCTTGAGCAGAGCCCTATTCAGGGAGGGGTGTTACACGCCAAAATTGCATCCACTAGCGCAAATTACGCAGATGAGCATAGACGCAGGCTTTAAAGTTAGGGAGATTAAATTCAGCAGGAAACATGGAAGATGGAAGAGAGTTCCATAGAAAACAGAGTGGCAGGAAAGAAGGAAGCACCGCAGCGAACCAGCCTGGAGTTACCAATGTCTACACAAAACTCGTGTGCAGACACAGCACCCCCTTGTGCTACGAGGGAAGGACAAAGGTGGTGGTACGCGAGTGGTACGTTCCCTCGACACGGTACCTATAGAAAAGAGACAAAGCACCAACATCTCGCCGCAGAGAGGTCAAGGGAAGCGGAAAGTACAGAACAGTTGTGCCTTTGGCTTTTGACTCATCCATCCTAAGCCGTAGTAAACCAGAGCTCCTCTATAGATATGAGAACAGTACTCCATACAAGGGCCGGATGAGACCCTTGTATAGCTGGGGTAACTGAGAGAAGAGAGGAAAATAGTCTCGCAGTCTAAACAGAACTCCAGTTTCTTTGAGGCCCCTAGCAACCGTTGTGATGTGAGGTTTCCAAGATATTTTTTTTTTTGTTTATGTTAAGGCTAAAGATGTTTATATTGTCAACATTAGATTAGAGAACCGTCGAAAGAGATAAGAAAGAAGGTGTTTTAGAGAGGGAGACTTGTGAACTTGAGTTTTTAAAGAATTAAATTTCACATGGGTTGAGACGACCCTAATCGGAAATTCTATCCAGATCAGCGAGAATAGAATCGAAAGATTGAGACGAGAGGCAAATTCTAGAAGTAAAAGAGGCTAGAATTGAAATGAGTTGAAGAATGAAGGGTCGAGTCATCGGCATATGAGTGGATAGAGTTAGATGTGCAGGTGAGAAGATCATTAATGAAAAGTAGGAATAAAGTAGGAGATAAGACAGTACCCTGAGAACACCACTACTGACAGAAAAAGAAGAAGAAGTCGCTCCATCAACAACAGCCGATATTGAGCGACTTGAAAGAAAGCTAGACATAAGTAAGCAAAGAGAAGGGGAGGAAACCCAAAGGAGGGGGAGCTTGAGAGCAGTGACGCGTGCCAAACCCGGTCAAATGCTTTGATATGTCATGCTAATGCAGCCCCTGCAGTTCCGCAAGAGTGGAAACCATAAATCTGCAAATGTTTCAAGCTTAGGGAGTATATCGCCAGTAGACTCACTAAGCCATACTGGCGATCGGAAAGAAGAGAATGAGATTCCAGATGGTCTAAGAAGTGAGAGTTGAGAAGGGTTTCCAAAGACCATGGATAATTACATGAGAGCTGAAGATAATAAAGATCAGAGCGGCTTCCTTTTTTCGGAATAGGTTGGACATGTGCGTGCTTCCAACACTGAGGGAGAGTGCTAGTATTGAGACATAGAGAATATAGTTGAACGAGGGGCGGGGTCAGCATGTAAGCACATTCCCTCAAAACTCGGGGAGGAATGCCATCCGGGCCACCCGCCTTGTTAACGTTCATAGATTTCAAGAGCACATGCACCCGATCAAATGTAATCACAGGCAAAGACACAGGACACCTGAGAGGAGAAGAAGGAGGAGGAGGAATGCCAGAATCACCCAGGCTGAGTTAGAGGAAAATAGGAGGCCGAAGAGATTTTCATTTTTCAGTTGGGAGAGTTATGATAGAACCATCAGATCGAATAAGAGCAGGAAAGGCAGATTTACAGAAGTTATTAGAGGAGATGTTTTTGGCAAGAGGCTAGAGAGATTTGTCAGTGTAGGAGAACCAAGGAGGCCAGCGCACTTTCGTTTAAAAGTCCGCTTGCTCGTCGAAGAGTATCCCTGCAACGATTTCTAGCTGTGAATGAAAATTAGTGAGAGGATGAAAGAGTATAATTTTTCACTTCGATATGCGCCATTCCCAGCCTGAATGGCCAGAGAACAAGCACGATCGAACCATGGATTATGAGGGAAGAAAGATTTATCGAAGAAGGAAATGAACCTGCTCATCCCATCAACGATTACAGCCCCCACCTTATCGGCAGAAGTCGAAGCGTCACCAGAGACAAAGCAGTCATTCCACTATAGTTAGCGTAGAAGCAACGCAAGGCTCCCCATTAGCCCGACTAAAGTGCCAGAAAACATATAGGGCAGGATGGAGCGTTGGAGAGAAAGTATTAAAATTCAGAGATATAAGGTTGTGGTCAGATTTACCAATAGAGCGAAGGTGGTATTTTATAGAGAGAAGGACCAGTGGTGAAACATAGGTCAAGTGTGTTCTAGAATTGGTTGGGACGTGCGTGGGTTCTTTAATTAGTTGATCCAGATCGTTGAGAATGCTGAAAGATTCGGCTCCTCCCTACCTAAATCGGTATGAGAGGACCCCACCATTCAGTGTTAAAAAGCATTAAAACTCTAAAGTTGAGGGATCTCTATTTGATGAGGTATATACAGTCCTTGAGAATGTAAGATATTCAAAGAAGGATAAAATCTGTTCTATTAGGAGAACAGCAGCAGAAGCATAAGATTATTGTATTAGAAGGAATCACGATTGGATTTTCACAGAAACATCGAAGCAGGGATCTGAGATTCAATGATAGAAGAAAGATATAGTATATGGTATAGTATATATATATATATAGCATATATATATATAGAGTTATATATATATATATTAGCATATATATATATATATATATATATATATATATATATTATTATATTTTTAGATATATATATATATATATATATATATATATATATATATATATATATATATATATATGTATATATATATATATATATATATATATATATATATATATATATATATATATATATATATATATATATATATATATATATATATATATATATATATATATATATATATATATATATATATATTATTTATATTTATTTTAAAGCCACTAAGCTATCACAGAGAAAATCCTCTTTACCACAATATTAGAAAGGGGAATACATTGTTGAATCCTGGTAATGTGGCTGTGAAACCAAAAAAAAACATCTCAAAAACTACAATAGCTACAGCGAAAAGGAATACATTTTTGGAATCCTTGTAAAATTTTAGTTAGGAAAATGTAAAAAAAATAATAATAAATAAATAAAATAAATATTGGCTATTTTTTTTTAGAAGGAGGGGGACATAGTATATATATATATTATTTGTAAAGGGGGGATCGAGTCGACGGGGAACACAGGGGGACGTTTTCATACCCTTCCGTAGGGAGGGCGATGTCCCCGATACCCAAATACCAAAAGAGTGGGGTTCCGGCACCCTCCCTGAGGGGGGAATTAGTCCTACCCCGTAGTTCCCGAAAGGCCGAGAGACCCCGACTGCCATCGGTGCGGTATACCTTGGGGTATTCTTTAGTAAAAAAGCAAAATTTAATAGAAAGCCTATTTATTTTAACGAGTAACCAATAAAAGGTCTGTAAATAGGCTATCTAATCATATTACTTTAATTATTAACAATAATTTTTTTTATTTTTTTATTTTTTTTACATTTTCCTATCTAAAATTTTACCAGGATTCCAAAAATGTATTCCTTTTCGCTGTAGCTATTGTAGTTTTTGAGATATATATATATATATATATATATATATATATATATATATATATATATATATATATATATATATATATATATATATATATATATATATATATATATATATATATATATATATATATATATATATATATATATATTTTTTTTTTTTTTTTTTTTTTTTTTTTTTTTTTACATTTTCCGCACTAAAATTGGACCAGCATTCCAGCAATGTATTCCTTTTCGCTGTAGCTATTGTAGTTTTTGAGATATGAGTTGTGGCTTTAAACCAAATTTCACCATATATATATATATATATATATATATATATATATATATATATATATATATATATATATATATATATATATATATATATATATATATATATATATATATATATATAGAGAGAGAGAGAGAGAGCACGAGTAGCAAAAAGTTACTATATATATATATATATATATATATATATATATATATATATATATATATATATATATATATATATATATATATATATATATATATATATATATATATATATATATATATATATATATATATATATATATATATATATATATATATATATATATATATATATATATATATATATATATATAACGCTGGTAACACTTGCTGAATCAAAATAATCAAGGTCATTTGCTCACAAACTACAAACCCTTGCCAAACGTAACAAAAATAATTATTTGTTTATCAAACTGATTAATTATTTATATTTTTATCAAACTGATTAATTATTTATTAAATTATCTTACCACTACTTACTGGTTGTGTGTAGATAGATATATTTTCGCGTGTCTACACACCAAAAAATTAAATATATATTAGAAATTCACGGCATTAGGTACACAGATATATTTGAAATGCTGACACAACCACAACGTGAGCGCCAGCACAGTTGCTGTACATAAATGTATAGTATATCTATCCGATTCTTTTAGCTTATTGCCTCTATCTTATAATTGGTGTGACTCTATATTTTAAAATCAGTTATGTACTCTACTTGACTTTAAATTTTGTACGATTATTAATAGCATCGCTCGCTGTTGATAATTCGTTAATGCACAATACACAAGTAGTCAAGTACATTTTATTTTATAACCAGTTTTACAACCTTTATTTTATAACCAGTTAAAAATAAACAACTTAAATTTGCTTCAAACAAATGTCAAAATAGAAAAAAATGTACGTCTTTTATAATAAAAATTCAATTAAGTTTTTCCAAATTTTTGTGTGAAAAGTTTATACAAAATTGTTTTGGGAGTAGAAAGGAGTCGTTTTTTTTTACTCGACTCCGACTCCCAACTTTTTAGGAAATCGACTCCCGACTCCGACTCCTTACCCCTGAAAATGCTCGACTCCCGACTCCCGACTCCCCATCCCTGATATATATATTAATTTTTTTTTTTTTTTTTAATTATTTAGGTATGCTTTGTCTATAAAATCAATTTTTGATATTTATTAAAAAATTGATTATCAAAAACAGCTCTTACAAAAAAATGTAAACAAATAAGATGGCAGCGTGGTAGGTCCGTTTGAATTGATGAATGTTATAGTTAATAAAATTAGCTTTAAATTTAATATCTTCCAAATCAAAAAACTTCATCACAATACTTGATCAGTTATTTTTAATATAAACCATTTGTTATTTTTTTATTTCTGTTTATTCCAAATCTACGTGCTCCATCACAACAGCTGATTCCAGTTGTTTGTAAACAAAATTAACTTTTATGAGTAACCACATATGTTTATGCACGAATATTTGTGCTAAAACTGGGTGAGCATTTCTTATCGAGCATAAGCACAAATGACAAAAATGAAAATAGTCATATATTATATTAATACACTATACTTTGATTTTCTTCATCCCTACACAAGTGAAAAAAAAGTTTAATTGTTATGATTTTCATTGCATTATTTTTTTGTATTTTTAGTGAAAATATGAAAAAATTTACAAAAAATGAATAAAAAAAAAATGAAAAT
>JABUQX010116190.1:15000-25000 GCA_015478945.1 Trachelipus rathkii | reverse complement strand
TTTTAAGTGCATGTTATGATGTATTTTATATCACTTATAAAATCGGTCATATAATTTATGAAATTATAGTTGTACCAGTGAGGATTATATTTTACCTTGTAATTTAAATCACTGGTATTCAAATTAAGAAATCACATATCTATATTAACCCATTCTCTATTATATTGCTTTATTTAACATAGATGGACAGACTAATAATTCTATATTTTAAAATTAATACTAAAATGATATTTCAATTAACTTTCTCACTAAACGTGGCATGGGTGAGCGAGAAGTATAAGTATAGCCTCACGTTACTTTCGCATAGCCTACATTCTTTATAAAACGGGGGTATGGAACTCACCTTTTGGCTCTTTCTATTCTTTTTGTTCACGCAATGTGAAGAATTTCTCAATACTTAATCACTCTCAATCGCTTTGTGTATGCGTCGTTACTGCGTTTCCGCGGATTCTCTCCAGCAGACCCACCTGATAGTTTAATGAAGTTGTAGTTTGATTTTATTGGTCTAGAAGTAGGTGTCAAAGGTGAAGTGGTATTGTTACTCCTTTTGCAGTTATGTTTAAATGTGTTATGTTGCAATTGTCACTCCCTCCAACATTAATTATTTTTATTGTTATCTTATTCTTATTCAGTATATATACTCTCCTCTCTCTATAGCACACCCTCACATTTGATAAAGGGCATTCGGCCTCAATGAAGTGGATGTGTATCTTGTGTATAAATTGAGAACCAGAATAGGAACATTTTAGAGAACAAGAGTTAAAAAAATAAACCCTATTTAATATATCAAATTTCCATCATAATAATTCAATAACGGTTAGTAATGTAGGCTTGATAAAATTTGGTTATGATATTGTTACTCTTTTATAATGTGACTACCATCACAATAATAATAAATGGCTATAGATAAATAAAGTGGGTCTCTTGAGCTGTTAGAGGGATAGTTTAAGGGCTAGAGGGATTACGCTACCTCAACAGGCCTGAAAATTCTTATAACTCATACAATTAAACTAATATTGACATTAATTTGATAACTGGTATATTGTTATGTGCCCATTAACCGTGTTTTATTCAAATATATAAATATAGTTTATTAAACTACACGCCTAGTAATATATTATCACATTATATATTAATATATTATAATTATTATAATATTAATTATAATTAAAAAATAAACAAAGTAATATTATTTAAAATCACACTAATGAAAAAATATAACTAAGGGATATTATATAATTTCTATATAAAAAATATAATTAAGATAAGTTACGTTTCGTGACTTTAACGGCCAGTCTCTCCTCAAAACTAACCCATTTCATTTTCAAGAAATTTATTAAATTTCCACGACCTGTTTATTTTCCTTTAGTGAGTTTTAAAATTACTTTGTTCTTTTAACATTATGGAGATGGACATATATAAATATATATATTAAATATATATATATATATATATATATATATATATATATATATATATATATATGTATATATATATATTATATATATATATATAATATATATATATATATATAAAATATATATATATATATAATACTAATATATTATAATATATATATATATATATATATATAATATATATATATTATATATATATTATATAGATAGATAGATAGAAGAATAGATAGGTTAGATAGATAGATAGATTAGATAGATAATACGATAGTTAGATAGAAGTAGAATAGATAGATAGATAGATAGATAGACCTAAAGTACAATGTGTCAGATGGACAATCGTAGGGGCGAGCCGTTAGGTGTGAGAAGAATTTGAATAAATTGAGTAATGAACGCATTAGGGAGTTGTGTATGGTGTAAAGAAAGGATTAAATGAGAGAATAAATGAAAGTTACATTTGAGATGGTTGGACATGTGGAAAGGATTGGTATGATAGTCAGCTGGTTAAGCGGCGGATGTATAGTGTGAGTGTGCTGGAATTCAGCCACCGGCGGGGAGACCGAAGAAAAGTGGATTAAGTCATAAAGGAATACCTTGGAGGAGAGAATGCAGAAGTTAAGCAGAGGCGAGGAAAATGATGCATAATATTAGTTTGGAATGACGAGGGTTGTTGTAAGGTGGTTATGGTGGCACCCACCTGGGCCAAGAGATGAACCCAACATTGAAGAGATACCATTGTGCAGGGTCAGGGTCTCGCTCCGTGACTGCTTCTTGATGGATTTTTCTGCGGCTGCTGCGATGTTCTCACTAAAGGATTTAAAGGGGCCGCGGCTAAGATATGGGGCTTTCTTTTCAACTTACTCATAATTCTTTTCTTGTTTCAGCTGCATTGTATCACACCTTACATGTGTGTAAATATATATACATAGTATCATTGTCCCTCGAATGTCGCAAACACGCGGGTTGTTGGTCAATCCGCCGGGAGAAGGCAGTAATTCCTTACCTTCCCACTATATGTTCTTTTTTGTTTAAGATCTAAAATAATAAAATTGCGATTAATGACAAATTAAACACCTTACAAATTATTAAAGAAACGAGGATAGGACAGGCGGACAAACCTGGTGATTGTCGCCGAATTTGGAAGGGAGCTCAAATTGCTTTTAAAAACGTTCTTGGAACCAAACTTTTTTTGAGCATTGGGAAGGAGATAGCTCAGTGCGTTGGGTGTTAAAGCATCGAGTATATTTGTCCTCAGTCGCTAAACAAAGCGGTGTTCAATCCCGAGAGAAGGCAGTAATTCTTACTCCCACTAAATGTTCTTTGTTTTAATCTTAAAATAACAAAATTAGCCAGTTGAGAATGTAAAAACCTACCTTTTTTAATTGTGACAAATTATGTTTTAAATAACTAATATACTATCTAATCAAATAATTATATTATATTATTATATAATAATAATATATAATCGTATAGTATATATAGTGATAGGTACTATAATATAGGCTTGATAGTAACAATAACTATGTGATATGATTATGATTACTAGATACTACTTGTAAGTAATAGGATATTCATAGTACTTATACAAATATATATTACTTAAATACTGGTTTACTTTAAATACTCTACTAATATATAGGCACTTTATATTTATTGCTATATGAGTTATGTAATATATAAGTATATATTAGGTAATATAATTATATATGAGCTACTCTATATATATACATTTATATATACGGATTATAGACGTACATACCATGTAGCCTAAATGTCATGACTTTACATTGATAAATGGAAAATTATTTAAAAATATATATAAATAAGAAATATTTTAATATCAATAATGTAGTGTGGTGACAAAATAAGTCTATAAAAAAACAATAAAAGAATGAGTGTGGCGAGAGAGTTAAAATGCCGAAATTGTACTCTAGAGTGCAACGTCTCCGCAAGCGAGAAAGTTACCCAAAGGTACCGAAATCTCAGTGTACCAAAGATACATTCATTGTCTACAAAGTTACACCTGTTTTAGTCAAACCTGCATAGTACTCACTCAGTATGTACCTAAGTATCTTCCTCTAAGAAATGTTATAATACAAGCAACCAATACTTGTTACCATTTGAATTATACCCCTAAGCACTGAATATTAATATTTATATATATATATATATATTATATATATATATTAATATTATATATATATATATATATATATATATATAATATTATTAAAGTATATATATATTAATAATATAATATATATTAATATAATATTAATATATTAATATATTATTTATATAATATTATTAATATTTATAATAATATATATTATATTAATTATATATATATATATTATAATATATATATATTACTTATATATTAATATATTAATATTAATTATATATATATTAATATAATTAATATATATATAATATATAATTATAATATTTATATATGATATATATATATATTTAATATTATAATTTATAAGGTTTTAATATATAATATTATATATTAAATATATATATTAATATTAAATATAATATATATATATAATATTAAAAATAATATATCATATTATATTAATAATATTATATATATATTTAATAAATATTAATATAAATATAAATATATAATTATATATTAATTAATTTAATATATATATTAATATATAAGTATAATATTATATATTATATTAATATTATATAATATATAATATATTATATATTATGTTAATATATATATATATATATTATAATTATATATATATATATATTATATATAATTATATTATTATGAAGTATATATTAATATATATAATATTAATATATATAGTTATTAATATATATTAATTTAGTAGTGTTGTTACTTGGGATATAGCGTATCAAGAGGATATGTTATGTGTATAGTAGTATATAGTGTGATACAATATATATATATAATATATATATATATATATATATATTATATATATATAGTTATATATTATAGTGTGTGGATATATTATATTAATTAGTATATTATATATATATCTATATATATATAGATATATATATATATATATATATATATATATATATATATATATATATAGTTATAATAATACTATATATATATATATATATAATAATATATATATATTATTATATATATATATGTATATATATATAATGTATATATATTATTATATTGTTATTTAGATATATAGAATAAATTTTATTATTCATGTTAAATATTATACCTATTTTGTAAACCGAAAAGAAGTAAAAAATAAAAGTAAAACCTGTTAAAGTAAAAAAAAAGTATTATATAATAGCTATTATAATAATAGTATAAATATATACGACAATTAACATACCAAATAAACGTGGGTCAGTCTATATGACTAGCTTATTTATACGATTCGGCACATTATTACCTCATTATATATTTGTCACTGTGATGAATATGAGCAATAAATAACTATTATCACGCTTTACACCGATTTCTATCATCATTCTATGTGATCGAATGTAATTATAATATAATAAGAAACTTAGGACTAATAAGATGTTCAGTGTGTATGTGTTATAATTTTACTTACTTTTATTTTCAAACTGCCCTAATTTTAAAATACTCAAATAACATAATATTAGGCAGTCACTTATAATAATATAAATGATTGCTCTGTCAATACTCTAGCTACAGTGAATACATATAATATTGAGATAAATTAATTTCGGACGTTTATAACTAAGCAATATTATCTAGCTCGTATCTGGAATATTTTTCATAATATATAATTAATTTAATTTATAGATGATATTTACTTTACTATTTATATATATAAATTTTAAATGAATGAGTCAATGATTATAAAAGAATATATAAAAATATAAATAATAATATATATTATATTATAAATTATTAAATAAATATTAATTAATAATAATAATTAAATAATAATAATAATTAATAATATAATAATAAATAATATTAAGTAATATAAATATAATATATATAATTAAATATAATAATATAATAATTATAAATTAATATATAAAATATAATAATATAATATATAAAATAAAAGGTATTATACTTAATCTATAGTCAGTATTTAAATTAAGTGATTTTATAATAGAGATAATTTAAATAGATCGTATCGGACTCTCATAAGAATATGGATATTATACTAGCATATTTTTATAATATAGACAATCACTACGTTACTTTTCTCGTGAAGAATACTTATAAACTTGATACGTCTAGTATATTACATTCCTACTATTATGATATACTCTATATATTTATGTATGTTAATAATAAGATTACTGTGTATATATATAATGTACACATTTCTTCTACTTTATTTCACGATTTTCCTATTATTTAATACTTTGCATACACTGTTTAATATAATAAATTTCTATTGTTTTCGAAAATTACTAAGCCGTTTGACACGACATGTAAACGCGAATAATACAGTATTTATGAAACTCTTACCTAATTCTAAATTTTTGGTGATTCAGTAAAATAATAAGCTTATATATATATATATATATTATAATCAGTACATATAATCTATATATATATATAGTTTATTTTTATACTTGTTTTGATAAATTTCTTCAACTTATATAGGACTATATATAGTACCTTATATCCAATTACAATATATATATCTATTGTGAGTGTTTTCTACTTACTCACTTAGATATATGTTCTATATATTTTCATATTAGCACCGAATTATACATAATAATATATTAATCTATATATATATTATTTTCAATATATATATTTATATTTTAGTTTTGTATATATATATATTATATATATGAAATATTATTTATATATACGTATATATTATATAACTATAATAATATATATATATTATATATAATATATTTTATGTTTATATATATGTTATAATATAATATATATATTAATATTAGTTTTTTTTTTTTATAGTATATATGTTTATATAATATTATATATAAATTATATTATATATTATAAATATATATAATATATAATATATTATATATAATATATATGAGTATATATTATATAAATAATATTATATATATAATATTATATTTATTATATATTATATATATTATTAATATATATAATATACATATATAAGTATAATGTATAATATATAATATATTATTAATATATTAAAATTATTATTATTATAATATATTATATATTATTATATATTATATATATACATTTATATATATAATAAATAATTTTCCTATAAATTATAACAATTACAAATATTAGAGTTATTATTTAATAAATTAGTAATATATATTTATTATTTAAGTAATATAAATAAGAATATTTTATATATATATATATATATATTATTACCTTAATTATATATATTATATAATAAATAATATTATAAAATATATATATATATAATTAATTATATATATATATTAGTTATAATATATGTATATATATATATATATTATATATAATATATATATAATTATGATTATATATTGTTAGGAAAAGGGAAACCAACTAAAGATTTAATTTAGTATTTATAAAAAGTTTTAAGAGAAATTTAAACACGATAATGATCGAGATCAGATCGTCTATAATAAGATTTCTCAGGAAAGGATGGACGACTTACAATGCATATAAGGAAAACATAGTAAAGTAAAAACAAAGTACAAAAGAAGAGTTAAGAAAGCCCGTAGCGAAACTGTAGAAATACTAGGGATGTAAACGTGGGCATGGAGCAGACCTAGAGCTTTGAAACCTGGCTTTGAGCAGACCTGATTATGGGACAGACCTAGTGTGAGAACTGATATGGGACAAACTTAGTCATGGAATAAACCCAGGTTGAGATAGGCAAATCTTAGCCTTTACAATGCATCTTAGTTCCGGTTGATTGAATACTTGAAACTATAGTGGTTGGGAAAAGATGTCTAAATACATCTTCTCATATGGAAACCCATACTAGACTGTTTTAAAACAGTTTTCCCCCTCTTCCAATATAACACAAGAGATATTGACAGAGAATTTACAAGTCCGTGATAGTGGTCTTGGTTGAAAGTAAGGCACAGAAATCTCATAAAACACAAAGGGTATCTTCTCTCGCTTTGTAATTTTCAGATCGCGAGGTAAAAGGACCGAAAAAATAGAAAGGTGAAAAAAAAAAAAGTTTCCAAAGGGGAGCTTTTGACACTATCCGGGCGGCCTAGATTATCTATTTAACTTGATGCTTGGAACTGGCATATACAAGCGATCAAGTAACTAATTCGTTCTCAGGTGAATTGGATAATGGTTATCTAAATTGTCTCCAGAAGCTTTCCATAACATCGTAAATACATAAGATACCTAGATCTCTGATTCTTATAATATGTCAAGAGTAATCATCAATTGCTGTGTGAGATATACCAGATAAAATTAGTAACAGTTAATATGTTTTTTAAAAAATTATGGGACTATAATAGGTTCACGGGGAATAACAGTTTCGTTTAATAAAGTAAGCTATACGTGGGAAACATTATAATATCGAGTTTTTGTGACCTTTAAAATAAGAAAAAAGAGTATACCGTGAGTTGAAACGTTGACAGTTTAAATAACCATTTATTTGATAATTAACAATTTAGGTGCATTAAGTTTTTAATGTTGTTCTTTTTCTCCCAGCAGACATTATTTAGCAAGGATTTTGAAACGGTAGAGTGATTCCAGTTGGCTAAGTGTATTGGCCACCTCAGTGTAGTAGAACCAAATCCAGTGGACCCGAGGGGGCATTAAATAGGATTAATAAAACCGATAATTGTGAGACAAAATAGTTATTTATATATATAATTAATTTAATTTAAGTATAAATATAGTTAATTATATACTTTAAGTACTTTTAAGGTAATCTTTAAGTATAGGTTATATGTTAATTTATTTAAAATAGTATACTAGTATAGTATGTATTTGATATAACCTCTAAAATTAAGTACTTAAGTTTCGCAGGGAGGTTCGTGCAAGCGTATATGAAGGATATATATTAAGTCTCCTTGAAAAATCAAGTATATGCAGGTATTTAACAGGAATGGGAAAAATTGATTTTACCTCTTCTAGCTTGATTTCATTTAGTATTTAGAAAGATACGTTCGTTTTTTTCTACTCTTTACCGGGGATAATAATATTATAATCTACCACTGGATATTATTCCTTTGTCGTGCTATTTGTTCCTCCTACCACGTACCAGATATCAGTGTCAGCGGTATATAGATGATCAAGAGGATGATACCCGGTGGTGAGATATATATACCCAGAAAAAGTGAAAGTATTTCCAGCTCGATTTCAAGGAGACTACCGACGAACTCCCTGCGAAACTACTATATATATATATATATATATATATTATATATATATATATATATATATTATTATATAGTAATGAACTCTAAGTATAATATGAATAGTAATAACAAAATCTAAGAGATTTGATAGATGAGAGCAAGTTCAGTTTTAAAGATTTATTTTGATAATGTATTTAAGAAAATCTGAGAATAAAGTTAAATAGAAAGCAAAAGCTCCCCTTGGAAAATTTTCTTTTCGCCTGAATTATCAAAATTTTTATGGAAGAGGGGAAAAATTTATAAAATAATTTCCCAATATTTACATTAATTCTTTACATTGTTTTAATTGCTTTTAATTTTTTTATATCGCTTAAATACGATATGTTTATACATTAATATATTTAGGAAGATTATTTTTTAATTCAATAAAATTATTTAAAACTCAACCTAATTTGAGATTAGTTGAAGAATTTTTAAAAATTAATAAATTAACTAATTACCAACATTGTAGAAATTAAAACAAAAAAGATGTCGGCATGAACAGAAATGATAGTGAAGGAACACCCAAGATATGTATGGAGGTACTATAGCTAAGTGAGAAATTTCACGAAAACTTCGTTGACGTTAAGGCTTTCTGAAACCAAAAAAAATTGAAGGAGAGTTCATAAATACTATTTTCATCTCTCCGGTATTCATTTAGTAGTTTGCATTAGGTCTAAGTGTTCTCTCTGAAAACAAGAATTTTAACAGTGTACAAGTAAAAGGAAATGTGAAAATAAAGAGATGAATGCTCCAGATTTTACCATTTGAGTACAAGTAGGAATGAGCAGCGCAGTTAAGTCTCGGAAAAGAGGGATTGTCTAAATCGTCCATGAGTCCGAACGATCATTCTCTAAAAACATTTAAAAACGCTAGATTTAATGTATCCAGATCTCGTCTTCTCACTGGTGTGCTTATTTCTGTTTAGTGTTGGTATTCACTCTCGAAATATTCATTTTGTATATTACGCGTAAGAAAAAAGGAAGAGAGGTATTATTTAGGATGCATGAATCTCGTGATGTGAGCTAACTGGGCGAGTGAGTGAATTATTCTCGAGTATATTAATGATAAATAATATGGTACTTAGTAGTTAATTATAAAGTCATATAGTGTTAATCCATGAAATTTATTTATAAGGATTACATATATTATAATAAGTATTGTATTAGATAATTATTGCATTATTATTAGTATATTATTATTTTCTAACAGTCTTAATTTAAAAGAAGTAAATG
>JABUQX010116189.1:20000-26253 GCA_015478945.1 Trachelipus rathkii | reverse complement strand
GTATACTTCGTTCCAGTTTCAGAATTTGGTTATTAACCATTTCGAATTATCGGAAAAAGCTGAGGGGTGATTAGAACGCCCTTTAATAATAATAATAATAATAATAATAATAATAATAATAATAATAATAATAATAATAATAATAATAATAATAATAATAATAATAATAATAATAATAATAATAATAATAATAAAATAATAATAATAATAATAATAATAATAATAACATTGTCCTAACAAGCATGAAAAAGATGGTTACATATTTCGCCAATTATACTTTTAAATTATTGAAAAATAAACTTTCTTAAATAATAGTTTATTTAAAACCAAATGTTAAATGCAAATTATTTGTTAATTAATAATTCAATTTATTGATTTTCAATTTAGTTACTTTTATTTATATAATTATTTAATATTTTTTATTTATATTTTTGTAGTGACTTAGTTGCATTACTTGGATTTGAGAACGTAAGACGAAATGGAAACATCAGCGTCAGCAGGATTGAAAACCAAATATTCGTGAGTAATATTATATTCTTACACTTTTAATCTTATGATTATTTCGAATATCGATTTTGATATCGTTACATCGCTGATCCCTTAATTCTCCCTAATGATTGTTTACTAGAAATATTGATATTAAGTTTTTTGTGAAATGTTAGTCTCTGCTCTGCATCTTTGCTTTACACATTTATATATATATATATATATTATATATATATATATATATATATATATATATATATTAATATATATATATATATATATATATATGTATAATGTATGTATATGTATATGTAATAATATTATATAATAATAATTATAATATGTATAATAATATATAATATAATATATATGTATATATATATATATATATATATATATATATATGTATATATATATAATAATATATAATAATAACTAATAATAATAATATATATGTATATAATATATATAATATATATATCGTATATATATAAAAAGATAATATAGCTATGTATATAATAATATATATATATATATAATATATATAATAATAATATGTAATATATATGTATATATATATATATATATGATTTGATTAATGTATATATATATATGTATAATAATAATAATAATATAATATAATATCATATATTATAATAATAATATATATGTAATATGTATATATATAATATATATGCTCAATAATAATAATAATAATAATAATAGCATATGTTCTGTATATATATGTAATAATATAGTTTGAAGTTATGTATGTATACCATCATAATAATATATAATATAAAATAACATATATATCTAATAATATTAACAACAACCATATAATATAATACATATATATATAATAAATATTGTATATATATACATATAATAATAATATATAATATGTATAATATATATATGTATAATAATATAATATAATATGTATATATATATATATATATATATATATCTTATATATATATATATATATTAAATATATAACGCCATATATATATATAATATATATATATATATATATATATATATATATATATATATATATCTATATATGGCGGTTTACGGGCGCAGTGGCCCAAGTGGAAGAGCGATCGCACAACAAGGCCACAGGATACAGTTAGACAGTCTTGTGGAGGAATGTAAGTTTTTCTGCTACTAACTGGAAGCTTTTTCTTCGTCCTACTCTACTGACGTAAAGTGGTGAGACCACTCTGTAAATGGGGCTCTGCCAGGATTAGATGTGTTGCTTTATTAAAAAAAAAACAAAAAAAACACAAAGAAAGAGTAAAATAAAATTTGTGAATTTTTATATTATGGTTGTGGTTGTTAAAGAACATTTATATATATATATGTATATATATATATATATATATATATATATATATATATATATATATATATATATATATATATATATATATATATATATATATATATATATATATATAAATATATATATATATATATATACTATATATATATATATATATATATGTATATATATATATATATATATCACTGCCATATATATTGTATATATATATATATATGCTCTTTCTTATATATATATATATATATACATATATACCTTATACTATATATATATAACATATATACTATATATATATGCTATATATGCTATAACATATATATATATATATATATATATATAATATAGCGCAAGGAAACGTTCATAATATACTATGGCACTCTCCTTGGTGTTTGTCTTCCGCGCACACCATCGGAAATTGGGGTTCCCCTAGGAACAATCGCGAATCAATCGCGGATATATGCCATCTTATATATATCTGCCATATATATGCTCTTGCGCTATGTATATGCACCAATAATAATATATAGTATATCACATGTATAGTATATATATATAAATAATATGTTTATATATATATATGTATACACATATATAATAATATTCAATATCTTCTACAACAATATGTAGTTGTAATATCAATATATTATTAATCTTAGCACCAATATGTATGTAATATTATGTATACATATATCATATAATAATAATATGTATGTGTATCTAATATATATAATAATAATATAATTATTATATTATATTATCATATTAATAATAGCAATATATATATATATTTGTATATATGTATATATTATATGTAATAATAATATATATATGTATGTATATATCTTCTGTATAATATATAACTAATAATAATATCGATATATAATATTTTACATATGTATACATATGTATATATTATATATACTATGTATATATATATATATCTATATATATATATATATATATATATATATATATAATAATATATATGAATTATATTGTTTATTAAATGTATTAATATAATATATGTATATATAATAATATATATATATATATATATATATCATACTCTTTTATATATAATAATATATCATAATTTTATATACGTATATAGTTATGGATATTAAACGATATGTGGAATAATAATATGTGTATATATATGTATATCATATATATATATAATAATATAATATGTAATAATATATATATATATATATATATGTAATATTATATGTATATATATAGGTATATATGTAATAATATATATATATATATATATAATATATATAATATGTATGTATGTAATAATAATAATAATGTATATGTTATATATGTATAATAATAATAATAATATGTATATAATATATAATATATAATAATATGTAATATATATATAATAATAATAATATACATGTAATTCAATGTATAATATATGTATATATGTATATATATGTATGTATTATGTATATATATATAATAATATATATGTATAATATGTAGCTATGTAATATTAATATGAAGGACCATACATGTAATATTAATAATATGTAATATGTAATAACTATCTTTATATATATCTTTACCTGCATACTATGTATATATGTATGTATATGTATAATAATATACATATATGTATGTAGATAGATAATAATATATATGCATAATAATATATATAATAATATATATATAATAATAATATGTATTAATATGTATATATCTGTATATATATAATAATAATATATGCCAATAATATGTATATAAGGTATGTGTTTATGTCTGTATGTAATAACTATATATGTATATATATATATATATATATATATCTTATATATATATATATATATATATACTATACCAAAATCATAACCAATAATTTAGTTATTCTTTAATTTGTACATTGATTCAATAAGTTTATTAGTTGCTAATATGACGATTGACTTGCTGACAATTTTATTTATTGATTGAATTATTTATTATTTGTTTGTAATTAGATTGCATGATTAATTTTTAGGTTTATCAAGTTAATTTAATGATTTTTTTTTAAATTGTTTGTAAATTGATTGAACGTTTTAGTAGCAGTTTGTAAATTGATTGCAAATTAGTTGGTTGACATGTTTGACTTGATTGAGTTGTCTTATGAAGTTGATTGAAGTTGATTGAAGTTGATTGAAGTTGACTGACTTGATTTTGATTGACAGATTGATCAATTGACTGGTTGTCAATAAATTGATTAACCTATTAATTAGATCATTGATTAATTTAGTTGTTTATTCTGTTGATTGATTGAGCTATTTTTTGATTTATGATTGATTGGTTCAGTAGTTTTTAATTGATTGATTAACTTAAATTAAATAATTGATTGATTTGTTTGGTTGATTGATTGAGTAGTTTTTTGATTTATGATTGATTGGATGATAAATTGGTTGAACTTTTTGAGTAGCCTTTTGATTGATTAAGTAACTTATTAATTAAATCATTAATTGATTGGTTGTTTATTTGATTGATTAGTTTTTGATCTATAATTGATTGGTTGTTAAATTAGTTGAATGATTGAATAGCTTTTTTGATTGATAAATATTTGATTGGTTAATAAATTGGTCGATTTGTTGATTACTTTTTTTCATTGATATAAATTCAAGATTAAAAGATGAAAAAAATTTAAATAAAATTTTAATTAACTTTAAAAATATATATTTATTTTATTCTTTTTAAAAAAAATGAAAGTTCTCACTCTGGGGATCGAACCAGAGAACTTCGTCTTACAAGCCCAATTTGTTACCATATACGCTATGCATCAGTTTTAAATTTTAATAATTTTAAAAATTTTGAAATTATATTTTAAAAATTAATAAAATTTATTTAAACATCACAAATACAATCCTTATAAATAAAATAAAAACAATAAATTATAAATATATATATATATATATATATATATGTATATATATAATAATATATAAAAATATCTTTACCAATAATAGTCCTTGTATATATGTATATCAATATATATGTTTACAGATATATTTATTGCCTTATAATAATATATATATATATATATAAATATATATATATATATATATATATATATATATATATATATATATATATATATATATATATATATATATAATCACACAAATAAAAAATAACACTATATATATATATATATATATATATATATGTACACAACACTCTGGATGGTTGGGGTCCTCTCATACTGATTTACGTGGGGAGGAGGCCAGATCATTCAGCATTCTCTGGAGCAACTAATCAACGAACCTACACATATTCCGGTTAATTCAACCAATTCTTGAACACTCTTGACTTATGTTTCATTTCACCACTAATCCTTCTCTCTATAAATACACTACCTTCGCTCCTATTAGTAAATCTGACCACACAGCCTTATATCTCTCAATTTTAATACTTTCTCTCAACTTGGCTAACTCCTGCCCCTATGTTTTTCCTGGCACTTTACAGTCAGCAGGCGGGCTGGTGGGAGCCCTTGCACGTCGCTTTCGCTAACTATAATTGGAATGACTGCTTTGGCTCTGGTGACGCTTCGGCTTTTGCCACTAAGGTGGGAGCTGTAATCGTTGACGGGATGAGCAGGTTCATTCCTTTGACTTCGATTAAATCTTTCTCTCCTCATAATCCAGCGGTTCGATCGTGCTGCTTGTTCTGTAGAATTTCGGGCTAGAGACAGCGGCGCGTATCGAAATTAAAAAAATTCTCGTTCTCCTGTCAGCTCTCGCTGAAGATTTTTGTTTCATCACAATCGTTGCAGGGGATATATTCGACCGAAAAGCGGAGAAACTTTCATCAAACGAAAGTGCGCTAACCTCTTGGTTCTCCTACTGGTAAATCTTTCTGGCCTCTTGCCAAAAGCATCTCAAATAACAACTTCCATAAATCTGCCTTTCCTCCTCTTATTCGATCTGATGGCTCAGTTGCTAACTCTCCAACTGAGAAATGTCTCTTCGGCCTCTGGCCACCTCTAACTCAACCTGGACGATTCCCATTCCTCCTCCTCCTTCTTTTTCCTTCTCCTCTCAGGTGTCTATGTCTTTGTCTGCATTACATTTGATCAGTGCAGCAGGCTCTGAGATCTTTCAGGTCAGAAGGCAGGTGGCCCGGACTGGCATTCCTCCAGTTTTGAATAGCCTTGCTGACCCGCCCCCTCATTCACTTCTGCATTCTCTATGTCAATGCAACCCACTTTCCATCAGGAGGGTGTTGGGCACGCACATGTCCAACCTATTTGAAAAAGGAAACCGCTCACAGTCGCTACAACTATCGCCCACTATAGCTCGCACATATTCATATCTAAGATCTTTGAAGCCATTCTCAACTCTCACTTCTTAGACCATCTGGAATCTCGTTTCTCTTTCTTTACGATCGCCAGCGGCTTTCGGCTGA
>JABUQX010116189.1:0-7500 GCA_015478945.1 Trachelipus rathkii | reverse complement strand
CCTTTGCAGTTGTGGGGATTAGCATCATCTTTTCCATAGATTTTTAAGTTCTTTCTCTGTAGTCTCAAGAAGATCATTGCTTCTCTGGCACCTTCCGTAATTCAATGCTATTTCTAGAGTTTTACACTCCTTGGTAAGGTTTTCACTCTAGTGGGACTAGCATCTTATCCATAAGGCCTTTAAGCTCTTCCTCATAGACTTCTCTAGAATATCATGATTCCTATGTTCTTGTTTGATATGCTAGGCTTAGATTTATTTCAAGTAGTGAATTGAAAAAAATCGAATGCTTAAGACCATTTTAAACCTATCTCATCTTATATTTCAATCAACAGGCATTTTGCCCTCCCTCTCTAGAATCTAGAAAGTATCCTCTCTGGGCAATTTCAGACCATGTACATTAGTTACACGTACTCGACACGCTACATTACACTATATCGGTGGTTACTCGTGGGCATTTACCCTCCAGCGAAGGTGGAACGTTTCTAAATTTTCCAATAGAGGATCACAGCTGGGGTCTTAGGTACACAAGCTCGAATGGCCAGCAAATCACTATGCTAGCGATTTTAAATGAAAAAAAAAGAAGAATAAGAAGAAATAATATTCTACGCAATCGGTTCATACGAAGATTTCTTTCTCATATTTCTAAAGCGACAGGGATAGCAACCTACACTTTTTATTTAACTTCTTGAAACAACCCCCAGGAAAAGCATTAGAAGCTCATGAGCCTGGAAATATTATCTTCTGGAGAATTCGAAATAGAAAAGATTTAAAGGCCAGATGGAGGAAGATGCTAGTGTCATTGAAAAGGTGAAAACTCAACCTGGGAGTATAATTCCCGAAAATTAGGGTTGGAAACCACTGAACTAAGAAATATTCTTCTAAAAAACTCTAGGATAAACTCTACTATAAAGAATTTCAAGGCAGGAAGAAAGAACATGGTCTCACTGACAGTGCGGAGGTCATTCCAGAAAGTAAATGAAAAATAAAGTATTACTAAAAATTAATATTTATATAAAAAAAAATATACCTAAAATCTTAATATATATATAAATAAATATTATTTAAAATTTTATACAAATATTTTTCAAAGTTAAGTATTTCATTGGTTACTAAAAAGTTACATTAGGGTTTTTATCTGTGAAAATAAAATTTTTTTTAAATATTATCTAAGATTTAATTAATATTCTTTTTTGTCTTCGAGATGGATTTCTCTATTATTTTGGGTAAAAGTTCACTACCAGAATGACTCTTTAACCTTGTTAATAAGAATAAACCATTATTAATATTATTTTATTATTTTATTATTATTATTCATTATATTATTATTATTATTATTATTATTATTATTTATTATTATTTATTATTATTAGTTATTATTTATTATTATTATTTATTATTATTATTATTATTATTATTATTATTATTATTATTATTATTATTATATTATTATTTTTATTATTATTATTATTATTATTATTATTATTATTATTATTATCTATTATTATTATTATTTATTATTATATTATTAATTATATTATTATTATATATATTATTATTATTTTATTATTATTATTATTATTATTATTATTAATATTATTATTGCTGTTAATTGATTATTATTATTATTTTATTATTATTATTATTATTATTATTATTATTATTATTATTATTATTATTATATTATTTTATTATTATTATTATTTATTATTATTATTATGGATTAATTATTATGATTAATTATTATTATATGATTATTAATTATTATTATTTTATTATTATTATTAGGTTTTCTGTGTAAAGATTTAGCGTTTTTAGATCTTAAGCCTGCGTAGAAACTATATGTATGTGATGAACATTGATTATTATTATTATTATTATTATTATTATTATTATTATTATTATTATTATTATTATTATTATTATTATTATTATTATTATTATTATTATTATTATTATTGATTTGATTTCTTTTGAAAGTCACATGAAAAGAGTATGCTTTAAAATTGAATTAAAGCAACTAAGAAATTCAACAAAATTCTAATCGTTAGATCATAAAGAATTTTCTTATATTTTTTAGAAAAATCTATACTGAAAGCTTTGAATTACTCAATTTTGATTAAAATGATTATAAATGTCAGCAATATTAAAATGATTTTTTTATTTTTAAAGATAGACTTAGATTATTAAAAATGTTTTCATTTATTTTAAAATTGGACAAACTTTTTAAGGACATTTTCTTTTGATATAAATTTTTGCCTTAAAAATCTACTTATAGATTAAAAAAAACAACAATAACTTCAAAACATCGATTAAAAGATTTTCAAAAAATTTTTAAAGAACTTTATTTATTTTAAAAGGTAGATATAGATTAGAATGAAAAAAATTAAAATTCCCTTTTAAATTTAAGATATAGGTAAATTTACATGAAAACTTTTCATTTTAAAATAAATTAAAAGTTTCCCTAAAAAAATTAAAAACGATCAACTTAAATTTTAAGACAATTTTCTTTTACTTTTAAAAGATCGAGTTTGATTTTCAAAGAAAATTTTATTTTACTCTAAAATTCTACTTAGAATTTTAAGGAAGCTTTCATTACTCAGAAGAATTATGCAACCTTAAATCAGTAAATCAGCTAAAATTTGGTTCAATTTTTTATGTAATACATATTTAACTTATTAAAAATTAAATTTTAAAGTAAGACTATTTTTTCTGGAAAATAATTGCTTCTACTTCATTAAAAATCTAATCAAATGAAATTTAATAGTAATTACTTGATTATATGATAGATGATAATAGATTTCTTGTTTAAGTAGTCATGGAAGTTACGAGTATATTTGATTTAATGGTTACTAGTAACTTCAATTTGGTTACTAGTAACTTCAGTTTTGCTAGTAGTAACTTCAATTTGTTACTAGTAACTTTAATTTGGTTACTAGTTACTTCAATTTAGTTACTACTAACTTCAATTTGGTTACTTGCAACTTCGAATTGGCTACTAGTAACCAATTTGGTTACTAGTAACTTCAATTTGGTTACTAGTAACTTTAATACCTGCTAATATCCAGCTTTTGAAGAAGTAAATAAACAGGTCACAAGAATCTCAAATCACTTTACACAGTTTAATATTATAGTCTTTCAAATTTTTGAAAATGACCATATCAAACTAGCAACTAAGAAATTTTAATTTAAAACCATGTACCCTTGAAGAAATAACCACACTAATTAGTATTTTTGCTTAACTTGTGCTAAGAAACAAAGCCGAGATTTATGACTCTAAATGGTAAAGTTAAAAATGAGGGAACAGAAAGTATATAAAAAGGTTAAGAAGAAGCAGAGTAAAATAATAAAAAAATAGGAAAATGAAGTAAAAGTAAAAAAAATAAAAATAAAATTAGTAAAAATCAGAAGACATTAAGATTTCCAAGAATATTTTAAGATTTTAAAAAATAATTCAAAATTTTCATCCTGCGGAATACAAAAAATCAAGCCAATTGAAATTAAGTTATTGATTTTAAGTATTAGTAAAAAGGCTAAGTTTACTAAACATACTAATACTTGAATGGAAGAAATATTGAAATTTTGGCTATTTGAAATTGTTATGCCTCAAAATAAAGGCGTCCAATCGTTAGGAAGCTTCATCGGCATCGCCACTGCTGAGGTTCGAATCACAGAGTGGTTTCTAATTGGTAACACCTTTAAAGATCTTAAATATATAGGCAACCTACCACCACGACAGGTATAAAGTTAAATGTATTTCCCTTAAAATTGTTTCTCACAGCTTTATCTTTTTTCTACTAACTACTACTACTACTACTACTACACTACTACTACTACTACTACTACTTACTACTACTACTACTATACTACTTACTACTACTACTACTACTACTACTACTACTATCTTACTACTTCATTTCAACTGAGAAATCATAATCTTATGACCAGGTTGAAACCTAATAGATCTGATCGGACTTATTCTGATATTTCGCAAAAGCCAGACTTTTGACCTTTTAATTGGCCCTCTCAACCACAACTAATCTGGGCTCCTGTTTTCCTTCCACATTTGTAGATGAAAGTACAAATCCTACAACATTGAAAACACTTTGGAAATTCATGATAGGCTATAATAATAAATATAATAATAATAATAATAATAATAATAATAATAATAATAATGAATAAATAATAAAATAATATATAATAATTAAATAATAATAATAATAATTAATAATAATCAATAATAATAATAATAAATAAATAATATAATAATAAATAATAATAAATAAATAATAATTTAATTAATAATTAAGAATAATAATAATAATAATAATAATAATAATAATAATATAATAATAATTATAATTAGATAATGTCTATACTTACAATATCGGCAAATGTTAAGGCCTTCCGTATATAATTCGTCTTGAAACACTTCTGGGAATCATTCAATGTTTTCCGTCTCTAGGCGGTTTGACATTCCAATGGAGTAGAATTATTTTTTGGCAACATCATTTTATAGTCTAGTAAAAAAATCGGGATGAGCATGTATGTTAAACTTGTAAATACAAAGTTGCAAAACAAAAGACAGTTTTTATACGTTGAGCGGGAAAGAAATAAATCATTGTTTTATGTTTGTCAGTCTCTAAATACAACTCATTTAACTGCTGAGTTTAAATATAGTTTTTACGTTGAAAAAAGCACCAAACTTAGTTTTTTGCAAAGTGTCTACGGTTTAAATGCGACTGCCTTTAGTTTGCAAAACCGTGAATTAATAGGAATTATTGGCAAATTGGGAAAAACATAAAAGCGCAGATGTAATATTTCAATATGTTGACAAGGTCAGTTAGCTTTAATTCTCTCATTAATAATTATTTATCTAGTATTTAATAAAATGAACGGAGCTAATTTTCAGGTTTAAAATTCAAATGAGTAATTAATCAATTTTCTCACATAAGAATTTTTAAATGTCCTCTAACTTGTGATAGCTTCCATTCCATAATATTGAATTTAATTTTTTTGATTAGTAGATAGTTTCTTTCCTATCCAAACTTTTTCTAATCAATAAATCATGACTAATATAATAATAATTAATTTAAAATAATAATATAATAATAATAATAATAATAATAATAATAATAATAATAATAATAATAATAATAATAATAATAATAATAATAATAATAATAATAATAATAATAATAATAATAATAATAATAATAATAAAAATAATTTTCCAAATTTTTTCTGTACGAATTTCTCCAGTTGTTCCATATTATAGATTTCCCTCAAAATCGCAGCTAACCTAAAATCAGTTGACGTAAGATTTCAATCAATCAACCTATCAATTTCTATATTATTCTATATATGGCACTCTCCTCATTTTCGCCATACAAGGGAATAAATAAGCACTTTATTTAGTTATTTATTTATTGTATCAAATACCAATTAAAGTTATAAAAAAAAAGTTTATATACTCACCAAATCTTCCTGAAGGGTTACTGCAATTTGCATTGTAAATCTTGCCAATGGTAATCTCGCTATTCACTTGTTTTTACTTGTAGTTACTGGAACTATTTCATCAACGGACCTATGCTTGCTCGACAAGTGATCTAAGGGACGTTCCAGTGGTATAAATGTTTAAATAAAGATGTGTGATATAAAATTATATTGAACATATCATTTGAAAGTATACATTAGCCTAAATAACGAAAAAATTGCTAAGTAAGTAGAACTTAAATAATTACAAACGAAAAATATTTATACTTTCATAACGTAAATTTTTGCAACTATTTTATTATTTCTTTCTTCTAGGTTAGATTTTAATATAGCTGCTAAATTTAAAAAAAAAAGAAGAAAAAAACATAAGGAATACAAAGTGATAATTCTATCTTCATATTTAATTATTATTGTTATCTGAAGGATAAGGAATGAGCATGGCCTATTCCACAAATCCTAATTTTAAAATCATAACAGGTAAAAGAATCTAAAAAATTATTATACCACCATTTCTAGTTTCGGAAATATCATTTATAACAAAAGAAAGGCTTCTCAATAACTTTACAATCATTCGGGATGTTGCAGATGAATGTTTCATTAATCATTACCCCAAAACCAGTTGGAATACAAATCCTTTTCATAATTAATCTAATTTCTTCGTTAATGTTACTATGAGACATAAATTGGTTTAACCTACAACAATCGATTTGAAAACTGGGAAGATGAACTTCAGAAAGGCAGAAGAGTTAACTGTCAAGTAATTTTTTCTTTTGAGAGATAAAAACAATATTGATTACTCTATGTATCCATCTATATATAAATACTTCGATAAAGATCATATCACAGTGAAAACATCTGACCTATTATTAACATACTGAAGAGTTTAAATATCAGGCTGAGGACAAAAAAACTGAACTATCATGTGATCATTCTCTTAAAAGATTAAATCTAATCTAATTCCTCTACGTACTCAACCAAATTTTTATTTATTCCAAATTAAAAATGCGATTTCATTGCTTGTTTACAAAAATAAAACTATTTCTCATTGCTTGAGTATGTCCTGTTAATTAATACAGCAATTTTGCGTTAATTTACTAACCTCATATTTTGTGGCTGATGTCTTGTTAACTCCGATTCCAAAAATTTGATAATTATTAAATCCAGTTAAGACATAGTTTTCCCTGTAATAATTAAAATTCTACGTGTGAATATCATATTTTAATGTCGGGATATATAAACTGCTAAATGAGATATTACTGTCAATATGCAAATTTGTTTCTTTTATTTAAATATAAAAGTTGTAAACAATATTTGAGATCATATACAATGAGAATTAATAAATTTCAAACAGAAGCAGAAGCAGAAATATTTTTTTTAATTTATTTTCTATATAAATCAATTATAAAGTATATATATATATATATATATATATAATACATGTCGGTATTATTATTATATTATATATATATATATATAAATTATATATATATATATATATATATATATATATATATATATATATATATATATATATATATATATATATATATATATATATATATATAATGAAAATATATATACTATATATATTAATATATATATATATATATATATATATATATATAAATGCCGGTGTGTAAAAGGAGGGTTTGAAAGTAAACGTAGATAAAGAGTAGATATGTGTGGGGACAGTCCTCGTTTGTTGAAGTTTTGTTAGATGGTTGAGCAGCTGGAATAAATGTTCTGAGTTTAAATATTTAGAATATATGGTTGGCATGAAAGGGGAACGGTTGTTGCAGAGTGTTCTGCGAAAAAGTTGTGAAATGGCAGAAAGGTTGGGGGTGCATTAAATCGGTAGGTGGATGTAAAGGACTAAGTCTTGGAGTACCCTAGGGTCTTCATCGAGGATATGTTATTACCTGTGTTAATTTATAGTACTGAAACTATGGTCTGGAATAAAGAGGTATAGATCTAAAGTACAATGTGTTCTGATGAACAATCTTA
>JABUQX010116188.1:0-20262 GCA_015478945.1 Trachelipus rathkii | reverse complement strand
AAAGTAGAAATAATCCCAGAGAAATGGGCGTTTGCTTTAGGATTAAAAAGGAACATTTTGTTCTATTTTTAGTTAAAGCCTGTTTAATTTAACGATTTACTGTTAGTATTTCTTAACGTTTCTAACGTTGGTCTCATTTGTACAAAGGTAACATAACACCACAACATTTTATTCTTTTGAATGTTGTATTAAGCTCTTTTGTTTTTTGTTTATTTTGTTTTAATAATTAGGGAGGAGACTGACTGATATGAGGGTGATTTTCCTTCCGAAAAGTGCTCGTTCCTCAGTTTTAATAATATTGATTGTTTATATTTTAATTTTTGTATGGATAATATGTTAGGCAAATTATTTGACTCCACGAAACGTTTTGCATATCTCTCTCTCTCTTCTCTTCTCTCTCTCTCGGCATATATATATATAAATATATTATTTATTATAAGTATATATATATATATATATGCGGTCTGTCTGAAAAGTATCATATGATGATCGGTTATATAATATATTATATATATTATATATATATACATATATATATATTGATATTAGTATATTATGAGCTCGAGAGGAGGATGAGATTACAGAGATGATTCCTCTTCGACCACGACGAGGGATATCGCTTGAAGCCCGCTGCAGAGGGGGCTACTTGAGTTATTGTTTTTGACTTCTCAACAGGTTGACAGCAGTACTGTTATGTACCTTTCGGTCGGATTTAAGTGTCCGTTTAAAGACCATGCTTGTATCTGTGATCGGTCAGATACGTATAATTATTAGTAATTATATTATTATATAGTATATATATGATTATTATATATTATATATATATATATTATTTATTTTATAGTAATATATATATATATATATATATATATAATATATAATATATATATCAGGTTATATATATATATACTAGTGATATTTAATACGTATTTATATATATAATATGATTACTTATAATTATTATATATATTTATACGTATATTTATCATGTATAGTATATATTATATATAATTATATACTATATATATATGTATGATTATATAATTAGTATATGGTATATCAGTAGTTATATTAGTATACCGGTATTTATATATTAATATATATATATATATTATAGTATTATATATTATATATATATATATATATATATATATATGATAGTATATATATATAGTAGATATATATAGTTATATATATATTGATATTGATCTAATATATATATTTATATATTTATCATATTAATATATTATAAAGATTATAAATATTATATATATATTATATATATAATATATTAATTATTATGATAGTATCATAATATATACTATGTTATAATATATAGATATTTTATATTTTTAAGAGTTTATATATTATATAATATATATATATATATTATAATTTATTATATTAATTTATTATTATATTTATTATATATAGTATATATATATATATATATCATATAATATATAATATATATATATGTATATATATTTATATATATATAATATATTATGATATATATATCATATATTATATAGTATATTTTAGTTATTATATATATATTATTATATATATAAATATATTATATAGATATATATATTAGTAAGTATTATATATAAATATATAATATAGATAATTATAGTTATTATATATATTATATATTATATATATAGATATTATATATTTTAATTATATATATAAATAGTATATATTATATATATATATAATATAGTAGTATTATAAGAGTATATATATTATATTAATATAGTATTATCAATATATATATATATATTAGAGGAGAGAGGAGAGGAGAGAGAGAGGACGGAGCGGAGAGAGAGAGAGCGAGAGAAGAGAAGAGAGACGAGGACGAGGAGAGACGGAGATAGGAGATGAAACTTATTAGTTGATAAAACGCAATTACTAAATTTCGTTTACTACTGGAGCATTTTATCTTGTATAAATTGCAAAAATTTATAAACTGAATTTTTTTTTTTTTAGTGAAATTAAAATATTCCTCAAATTTCCGACCAATTCGTAACTCGCCCAATTTCAATAACTATTACCTGAAACTATTAAATCTAGGCCAAAAAATATAGACAATAATTTGTTTCATTCTTAAAATCTATGAAAAAAAGGGAGTTGGATATAGGGCCTATACTTTCATTTGTTTTGAAAACAAAACCTGTTATTTTGCCAGGAGTAATTTTTTTTATCGTTGAAAATATTTTTTTTTTATATATATTTTTGATTATTTGGAAAGCAATGTATATTAAAACAAGATATAAAATTAAAGTGCATAAATAAACTAAGAGAGATTAAAAATCTTTATCTTATGAATTAGACAATAAATAAAAGTATCTGATGCAATTCTTTCTGTTAAGGAAACTTACTGGTCAAAACTCAGTTTACTATTACTATTAAGGTCCATCCTTTACAAAGATGAGCAGAAATTTTTTATATTATAAATTTTGTGGTGCTGAATACAAAAATCATATTCATTTTTGCAAGCAAGTTAAGATTATCTTTGTCAAGTTAAGTTTTTTGCACCACAGCATGTACTGGTGTACGCACGATTTTTCAGAAACGAATCTGAATCATAGTCGGAAATTTAAATAGAATCCGAAATCAGAATAATCGGAAAAGCATCGGATCTTCTTATAACGATTCACGCAGTCTGTTTAAAGATAAACGAGAATTATATAATATATATAGGCTAAAATATATACTATAAGTATATATAGGATAATTATAATACAAAAGTATTATTATTATTAATAGTATAATTATTATGATATATATATATAGTATATATTATTGTATATGTATATATATATATATATATATTAAATATATATTATAATTTAGATCATCTCAAAGTTTATAAATTAATTTAATGCAACTGCTGAAATAATCATCCATAAAATAGTTATCCACTTTTTTAAGTAAATTTTACATCAATAACATTTATTAATATATAGTATATTAGGTATGATTAAGTTATACCTATATATTATATATAAGTATATGAGTATGTGTTGGCGTTATTTGGTGTACATGTGGATGCGGTGTGGTTTATGTACAGTATGCAGTGGTTGTTGTTAGTGTACGTATGGTACAGTGATGTGTTGGCGTACGTGTATGGATCTGTAGGTGTATGGCGTGCGAGCGAGCATTGTAGTGTGTTGTGTGTGTGTCGTGATGTTTATCCTTCTATTGATTAAAATAAGTACAGTTTCAACGATATGTTTCGTAAAGTAATGTCAATTTTGATACGCTCTACACTTTACCCTTTCTTGAAAGTTTCTATCTTCAGTAAACTGATCTTTAAGGTCACCATTACTTTCGTTTGCCATTTCAGAGGCAGAACTCTCTCGGACCGAATTCAGCACAATTTATCTCATTCAAATTTCTCTAACTGCATCGATTCAGAATTTGCCATATAAGTTTATATATATAATAAGTTATATATATAGTATAGTAGTATATATATGTATATATAATTATAGTATAGTATTATGGTGCAATTACAACTAATGTATATATATAGAAGGATATATTATTAGATATATTTAATGCGTATAATATGGATATGTGATGTATGATAATAGGGTAGATATGTTATTACTTCTGTGGCGGAATAAGGGTTTGGAAGTAGATAATGTTGCCCCCAAATGCTATGGACGAACAAGATATTCGATGACAGAATCCGTATCAATGGCGATATTTCTCAAGAGGTTTAGCACGTTGGGTTGTTGATGATTTACAAATGGAAGAACCGTGAAAATTAGAGAGCAAGTTTGAAGGGAGAGAGAGGAGGAGAACACTTGGGTATTCCTAGATGTTACCATTGGGAATCAGCGGGGGTACCCCTGGGTGGTCGATAGGAGAGGCGCCGAATAAAGGGAGCGAAGAAATAGGGAACTCTAGTGCAGCGGTCAAGGGAGTATTTAAGGGCAGGATTAGGGGAAGATCACTGCGGTTTGCAATGCTTTTTGAACATTTTAATGCATTAGAAAATGGTGATGCCGGAGGTCAGGAAGAGCTTATAACCAGGATCTCGAAGGTAGAATAAGGCACCCGAAAGGTATGGACGTGCAACCCTGAGTCAATGAGACACTGCCCTTTTCTGATGGGCCATTGTTGAAGAGCGGACCTACTGGTCAGCAGAGCCCGGTGTGTACTATGCGAACCAACGTAAGAAACCGCGCCAGAGCGGACAGCTGGGGAATGTGTCAGCATATTGACAATTCTCTTACCTATAAGAGCCAAGCACTGCAGCCTTGTGTAGAGAGACAAAATTCTGACAGGATGCTTTATAGCTAACTCATACTTATAGGCTATTAGATAAGACAATCAATTGTTATCATCAAAGAAAATCTGCAAATTGAAGAACAGCAGAATATAGTACAGTACGAGAGGATTAAGTTGAGGAAGTATTGAAGACAACATGTTTTTCTTCCCATGATTAAAAGATGCGGAGAAAGATACAGAAGATGATTTGCGTTTTAAGACCAACGCCTACTACATCCGCTATTTGGCTGTTGGTTGTTGTGTCCTTTACTAAATCGACAATGAAGTAAAGAAGGGGGTGAGAAGTAGGAATCAGAAGGTAAAGATGTAGGGAATAGATCATTGTATTGATAAAAGTTTCAAAAGTTAGACTTGAAACATAGTTACATAATTCTGAGAAGCAACATTTTTGATAGATTTAAGTAATGAACGGATAGGTAATTGTAACGAGCATCACTTACGGGCGCGAAAAAGAAATCAGGTGAGAAGTTGCAGAGAGAAAGAACGTTAAGTAGTTAGAGTTAAGTGTTAACAGTTAATGTTAGTTTATGTTAAGTTTAAGTTAAGTTAAGTTAACTAAGAATAGCGAGCTTTTGTGCCAGACTAGGCATAGGGAACGGGAGCCAAAGGGGCTAAAACAAAGTTTCTTCGAAACGTACGTTGCGCGTTGATTAAGGAATTTCCGTTAGTACGAAACGCTTCAATAATGAACGCGCTGTTAAACCGGCCAAGCCATGTTTTAGAAACCTTCGGTACTTCTGAATCGAACGTTCCCTTCCCCCACTCTCTAGGACCGCCCCTCGTGACGCTATCCCCCGCTGCAATATTAAAGGAAGTATCGTCCCACCCTGTATATATAAAGAATGGTGTCAAAGAAAAACAAAGCAGTTGAATTTAATAGCTACAATTTTTAATGCAAACAATTCGTGTCATTTAAACTAACCGCCTTTTGCCGTGACACAAGCCCAAAGTGTGCAGGGCAGTCGTCTATGGCAGTACGCACGACCTCCATCGGAAAGTTCTTCACCGCACTTGTTGTTGAGTTCGCTTTAAAGAACCAATTATTGGGTGTCGTCTTGAGTAAACCATATGCTCAAAAACTGCCCATAAAATTAATACAAAATATTAAGATTGGGGGTTACTTGACGGCAAATCGTCCACCGTTAGGAAATGGGGAAGTTTGTCCATAGTCAAGTTTGAGAGCACTTTACCTTATGTACCGGTGCTGAATTCTATTTTAATGTCCATGGCCAATTTTGGAAGAGTCTGACTGGGTGGTTTTACCACACCTTCCAGAACGGTATGCTGGAACACTGCTAAGGTTTTAACACCTTTTAACAAAAATGATATATGACCATATCGAAACTGGCTCCCCACCAAACTATCATCACAGAATCCGAATGATGACCTCTTTGGATACGTCCTACGTGTTTTGTTTCTTTTTTAGATAACGTAGCATACACCATATAGTGCTGGTTGTTAAACATTATTCCACGGTAAAGATTTTTTGTCTGGAACAATGTTTTCGTTGGCGAGCAAGCGCGTACTCAGCCATCATGAGTTTACTTTTCTCTTCTACCTTTCTTTAGGGCATTCGTGAGTAAAAATGTCCGGTGCGTCCTTTGGAAGACCTTAACCTTAGATCCTTTCTGACGATGAGCGACCTAGAATATTTAGTTATTTACCTATCAGAAATGATGTTTTGTTTACGAAAAGGATTTCGCTCAATTCTTGGCTTTACAGCTTTGACAGACTACGGTGTCCAAACAGAACGTGGCCTACTAGATTTATGGCGATCTTTCATATCACCAGTGTTCTCGTATAGCTTTATGGCACGATTCTCTTTCTATGCCTACTACTTGTGTCTTGAAAATGGTACTTTTCTATATCACTTATGTAACGCTACAACAGTATTAGTTTTGTTTATTGACTCACTTCACAGTTACTTAGTAGCAACAGACAAAAACAGTATCTAAGCTTAAAGTGTTAAGGTTTGTTGACATTGTCATCGCATTGGATATACTAATTTCTTACAGGGTTATTTATCACAATTCACTTTTGTAACCTTTTTGAGTATTGTATATATAATAATATATAATATTATATATATATTATAAAATATTTAAATATCATAAAATATTAATTCAAATATGTATATATATATAATATATATATATATATAATAAAGTATATATATAATATTATATATATATAATATATATAATATATATATATATTAGGGGTGTACTGGAACTGAAATTTCCAGTTCCGGCCGGATCGGAATTAGCCGGAATCACAAAAAAAAATTCCGGCCAAGTAAACCGGAATTCTTATGAACTTTCCTTTAACTATAAGAAATGTATAAAAAAATATTTTATAATAACTTTCAACATAAAATCTTACATTTAGTACAACACCACTTTATGAACATATGGAAAATCATTATTGAAGAGAATATCTGGAAGTGCAAAATTTAATTAAAGTAAAAAAAAAGGGGGGGAGATTCTTGTATTTTCTAGAACAGGGAAAACCTCAAAAGACCATAGATCCAAGACGTGAAATAAGTGAGTTTTGAGGAGTGTTCCCAAAAAAGATTTGGCATATCAATGATTCCAAATCCAAAAAAATTAATTGAATTTTATCGTAACATTAACCAGTCACTCAGTCACAGAAGAGAAGTGATTCATAGAACTTATTCCCACCTTCAGCCAAAATATCTTTATTCCTAGTAGAAAATATTTTGTAGAGAATGTTACCAACTCATACAGGAAATTGAGATCAACAGTATTCGAGAAGTTATCTAAGGCTGATCAGATATCATTAACTACAGATATAGAGAGATAAATAATTCAAACGACTCATTTATTTCTTTTAACCGCACTATGGCTTACCCAGCGAGTTTGAAATGGACTGTGTACTCACATTGCAAGTACTTCCCAGGTTCTCATTTCTGGAATTAAAAATCACTATGAGTTTTGAAAATTAACGATGAAATAATGGGAAATTGGTCCTCCGCATAAAAGTCCGATTGTATCCTTCTAGCATGGAGCATATACTGGAAACTTGGAACTGAAATATAGGCGGGATATGACAAGTTTTTCTTGTTATTATTCTATTTCTTATATTTATTAAAGATGCCTTAATTTCTCAAAGAACAGTGTGATTTAATAAAGAAATGTAGGAATATTTGTCACATTTCAATCATTCAAGTTTTAAGGCTAAATGAACTATGAAAGAATACAAGAGACTTGGATCCACATATTGCAAGCCCACTTATGCCAATGTAATGCATAATAAAAGGTAAATATCACTGAATGTATTTGAGAAAGAATTGAATGTTTTGAAAAGACCTCTGCAAAATTATATTATAGAACAAATCAATCATTTGAGCTTTGACTGCTAATAAATATGGCAAATACTTGAAAAAATTCTAAAAGAGTTTTGCAACCAAATTTCTCGTGGTTAGGGGAAACTATAAAGGCAAAACTCAATTATAATCATCAAATTATTCTACACTATTTGAGCTCATCCAGCATATCTCTCAAACTCTGAGGAGACAGCAGAGTTCAAAAAGAAGAGCTGAAGAAGGCATAGAGTTTAGATTTTATGAATAAAAAAGAAGAGAAAGGATAATAGACATATATCAAAACCAAATAATTTGTTTAAATAAACCTGTATAGAACACCAAGACAAACTGACTTTATTTTCTAATGATATAAGAGAATTGAGTAGAAAATGGAATGCTTGAAGAAATATGCAAATAATTGAAGGTAGAAAATGATGATTAATAATAGTAGCAGTACAGAAGAAGGTTCAGGCGAAGAGTCATTTAAAGAAACGAGGCAATTGATGATTACATTTAACATACCTGTGAGGTTCCGGACGCTAAAATCATGCAGCATTGAGAGAAAAAGAGAATACTGCAAAGTTAACTTAGTTTTTATAGATTGAAAGAAAAGGTGAGAAAATTAACAAGCGAGTCAGTTAGTGATAAAAGGAAAAAAGGAAAAAAATCAGTGGCTTCTTAAAAAGGTGAAATTCTTATGAAATTATGATCCACCCTTCCCCGCTCCATTTCTCCTATGAGATAAGAAGAAATTACCTTAATTGGTGGAAAAAGTGAACAAAGCTAAAATTCCCAAAAATATTTACAAAATAGCCCAAAAATTACTCTTCCTTTCCAGTCTCCTCCCTTAATTCAGAAATTATCTTTGAGTTCTACACACAAGAAAAATATCTCAGAAAACAAGAATGTGGGAAATGTGAAAAAAAAATACTGGTGAACAGTTTTTCTTTTAACTCACCCACATTATCAGCATATTTCAAAAGTGTTATAAAAGAAAGTTGAGGTTTACTATGATATAGTAGTGAGGGTATAGTATAGTATAATATATATATATATAATATATAAATAATATAAATATATAAATATATATATATTATATAATATATAATAATATAATATATATAATACATATAATTATATATAATATAATTTTGCAATTGATTTGAATTTAAGGGACGAATTTAAGTATTTCACGTCTGGCTCTGGTAAACTTAATTTAAATTTTACCAGTAATATCATATAATATAATATAAATATATTATATATAATAAATATATATTTATATATATATATAATAATATTATAGGAGGATATATAATATATATATAATAGTATATATATTTAGTGATGCAACCGGAGAAAGTAATTATGGCCCAGGAGGCCGGAAAACCGAGGACCGGAATTGAAAATTTTTAAATTACCGGCCGGAAGAGCCGGAGTCCCTCACGGCCGAGAGAATGGAAATTTACCATTATATATAACTTTTCTTATATATTATATATATATATATATATATAGGTAGGTATATATACAGGTAAATATATATAAAATAAAAAAAAAATATAATAATATAATAATAAATATATATATAATAATATATATATATATCATATAATTATATATATATAATATATAATAATGAAGAGATTGACCTAACTAAAAAACATGCAAATAATCAATGCACCTTTCCTTGTACGGATCCTAAAGTAGTAACTACCTAGAAAGTATACACTCCATTAGACGAAGGGCTATAAACCGATAGAGGTGTGAACTACTTGTTGACCTACTAGGGGAAATGACATTACTGTAGCAAGAAGGAAATCCAAAAAAGAGTTCAAAATATTATAGCGGCAAAACCACTTTAGCGGGAGGGACAGTCTGAAAAAGAAACTAAAAACCACAATATTGAAGATAAAAAGAAATATCTGAATCCTTCAAGAGGAAAGTGGCCGAAAGAGAAAGAAACATGAATATCACAGACAGCAGCAGATAATGATCCGATGTGACATCATGGCGAAAAGCTGTCTGAACGCGGCATCTATTAAAAAAGATTTCATTACAATATCATAACAAACTGTTTAGAAATAACTGATTAAAACAAAGATTTGGGACATTAATGATAGAAAAAGCAAGAAATTCATTTCAAATTTGGGAAATGATTGCTGTGGACAACTAGCCATTGTCCTTTGTTAAAGATATTGGATGTAAGATATTAATTATCAAAGAAAAGTATTTCAACCAATATAATATTCATCGGAGGTACTTTTTCCAGAAAGAGATTATCCAAACTATATAAAGGGTTAAGAACAAAATAACACTTTCAGTCTGCAAGAAATTCAAGCATGATCAATTAACATGGGAAGATATTGTGGGACTTGCTCATGTATACAAGGAAAGCCTTTATAAGAAGGATGTCCAGGGGGGCGATTGGAATTGAATAAAGGATTTCACAGAAAGAGAAGAGTGGGAACATATGTACAGAAGTACAAAGAGTGGTTTTGTGTGTTGTCTCACTACAGTGAGGCAGGGCAGAAGATATATAGGGAGTGCTAAAAAGAGAGTGAAGATAGCGTAAGAGCTGGGATTTTAGAAGAGAGAAAATATTCATAAGGGTTGTCCTAACAGATAATGCACCTAACATTACAAAGGTAGGAGAGCGACAGGTGTTATAATTTGTTTAATTCACCTTAACCAGCTAGTAATGGTACTATTATTTATCTCAAAAATCAAGACTAAAAGATGTTAATTACTTTATGATACGGAAAATCCTTGTCAGGCTCATCGTTGGTAGTAGAGTCAGCGAGACTGGGAAGAATGTCAAGGAAAATCTCAAGAATTTGCGGCATGACCAGCTTATCAGATGTGGAAACAAGATGAATGATCATATTATATGCTGCAAAAGGATCATAGAGCAAAAAATGCAATTACTATATATTCTTCAAAATTCGAAAAAAAAAACAGATCTAGATTCTTAACAATGCAAATCTGGAAGCTAATGGAGAATATATTTAGATTGCTACAACAATTTGAAAGAAATTAACATAAAACAGCGAGGAATGATGATGTAGATTTTATCTTTTGTAATATCTGAAGTTAAAACATTGCAAAAATATTTAACAAAAACTTGGAAGAATACGGTGTAAAAACTATGAAAGATGAACTTATAAATTCTGTACTGAACGTTTGGTACCATTAAAGAGAAAGAATCTTATGTCTTGCAACAGTCTGAACAGAATCCCGACAAATGACAAATTAGCTCCTTTGAATTAATGATCAGATAAAATAAATTTATGCTAAGAAGGAAGTAAACCCTTTTTAATAAAAGCTAAAGAAAATATTCAAATTAGTTCAGATTTCTGATGAGCAAGATGATAGGATCTAAGAAGTGATCAGGATCTCATACAGATTCACATTGAAGATCTGGAAAAATAGAAGATGGCAGATATGAGAAGGATTCATTTTTCTGGAGAGTGCTTGATGATAATGCTACAAAAAGGAAAGACAATCGTCAGATAAAAATTAGAGAGATATTATACAATCAACAAGTGGAATCTGGATTAGAAGAAAAACAAAGTTAAATGCCATACTGTAAAGCAGCAGGAGAGAAAACAACATGAATTAAGAAAAATACTATTCAAACTACTGTGATAAATATTAGCACCAATTATAGAACGAAAATCGGATGCTGTCCACTTTTATGGTGGAAAGAAAGAAAAGCTCTTTATTCTGATTGCATCTTATCTGAATTAGCTAGGATATCTCTCTGCTCCACCTTCAAGTGTATTAGCGAAAGAATGTCTATGCCAAGCAGGAGAATATTGTAATAGCGAAGTAAGAGGAACTCGTGCTCTCTCCAACACGTGGAGCCGATCAGCTCCTGTTTCTTCATGTTTTTTAAAACATTTGATTTTAAAATATTAAAGATGTTACCTAAATTAGCAATGCATAAGCCATTTAACTTTCCTTTCGCTGACTTTGTGTGATAACTATATTAATTTTAATATTTCTTTCTCAAAAAATTCTAATAGTGAATACTCTACTAAATACAAGTATCATACAGACTGGACAATGAGCACTATTCATATATATATATATATATATATAAGTATATATATATAGTAATATAATATATAATATATATATATCATAAATATTTAATATAATAATATAATACTATAATAATATATATTATATATATATTTATATATATATATATATATAAATATATATATAGTTTTCAAATGTTAGTTTGTTAAAACTTAATAAGCTCTTTATAATTTAAAGATTAAAGGATTTATTCATAAATTTTTATGTTCTATTCTAGATATAGCATGTAGTTTAAAAGTATTAATCTTTAAAACGAATTTCGAAATGATAAATAATGAAATACCCTTACTGCTGAAATGATGTTAAAGCTAGATTTTTATATCAAAAAGTGTATTTTTTCTGTTAAGGGTAGTCATTTTTGACATCAAACCATTTTAAGTAGTTTATTTCCAAATATTAGTTGTCAATTATGTACAGGTGTCTTATAGGACAATTCCTTTTATTTGTATAATTTTTAGTTATAACTATTAGTTATTAGTTTGACTTAAATATATATCACGACCAGGCAAAATATTAAAATAAATATTTTATATATAACAATTTTTGCAATGAATCAGTCCTTCTAAATAACCTTAATTTCTTTTATTGTGCTAAGTATAAGAACAAGGAATATACTTATTTTGTATTCCTCAAAAATCAAGTTCCTTCATGTATAGGTCTCCGGCCGGAGAAGCCGGAGACTAGTGGTCTGCCGGCCGGAGCCGGAGATCTGTAAAAAAGGCCGAAACTCCGGCCAAGCCGGAGCCCGGATGCCCGGAGTTGGCACATCCCTAATCATATATATATCTATATTATATAATAATATATTATATACCCAGCACAATTTTACTTTTCTGACCAGAGAACTCATTTTTGACTCTTCCTCGGAGTCACCGAGTCTCTCAAACTCACTCAAGGTCACGTAACTCTGAGTCCGAAATTGACAATTCACGGATATATTATAATATATATATTTATATATAACTATACTATATATATATATATATATAAATATATATTATATAATTAATATAATAAATATATAATAATATATTTATAATATATATATATAATAAATAGATATATAAATATATTATAATAATATATATATATATATAATATAGGGGTTTGAAAAAAACGGTTGTATTTAATTTGTTTTTTATTATAAAAAAACACTGTTTTTAAACAAAATTTTTTTGTTGTTTTTTTTTTAAAATTACTCTTTTTATGAATATAAAAGATGTTTTTAACATATACGCTAGTACGCCAAATACTTCTACACCTTCTAAGGCTTCCAAAATATATGGACCAATAAACGGAGATTATAATAATATACAGTTGTATATGATATAAACCTTAGGATACTAGTATAAGAGACCATATATATATATAGGAGTAGTTAAGGTTATTAGTATTTAATATCTGATAAATATATTTAGATATATTTATTATGAACATACGTCTCTAAGTATCTACAAGGTTATATATGTATAAAATAATGAGTATTCTTAGAATAAGGATGGTTACAATACACATGGGGGTTTTTTGGGACCGTTATTTAGAAGTTGTCACAGTGAGAAAATGAGAATTAGCTAAGGAAGGTGATTGAGACTTCTGTGAGGGAGAGGCTTATGTGTGTAAGTAATGTATTTTTCTAGCACAAGATAATGCATAGGTATACTAGAGAGAGAGAGTGAGTTGGCGAGTAAGGTAGAGATGTATCGAGTGAAAAGTATGATTGATTTGTGTTTCGAAGATCAGAAGGATATGCGAAACGTATGTGTTGGGGACCATTGTTGAGAGATACGAGTGAGGGGTTGATGAAATGGGCGATAAATCGATACGATCTTATGTTGTACTATATACCACTTAAGGTTAGTGGCGGGACTTGGATGGGTAGAGAGAAAGGGATACGGGAAGAGGAAGTGAGGACAAAATTAGAGGTGGAGACAGTTTAGTATAGAGAGTACAGTTAAAATAAGGATAAAGTATTAGAGCCATCGCTCGCAAGGTATAACAGTCAAGTTGAAAAATGAAGCAATTGAAAAACTTGTATTAGAAGACTAACTGTGAAAGCAATGATGAAGGAAAGTCAAATTATCTATCCAGTGCAAGAAATGAAGGTTAATGGTTGAAGTGGTAATATATAGATAGGATAATAGTAATGTATAATCAGATGAGTGTGGAAGATTGAATAGAGGTGATGCCAAGCGGTTTAAAAGTAAAAAGTAAAGCGTGATTTGATGATGTACTATATATAAAAGCTTATATAATATGACGTAAGATCCTTGAGAAGGGCCTGCTTATTGTATATATATATATTATTATAATAGTATTATATATATATTATATTTTTTAGATTATAGACAAACTATATGTATTTTTTGCGTTCTGGTCTTCATTATTTAATGGCTATTGTCTTTCTTCTCTTATATAATCTGTATATTCCAAAAATATTTCGAGATTTTATTTTTTATATTTTTATTGTTTTTATTTTTTTTATTTATTTTTTTTTTTTTTTTTTTTTTTTTTTTTTTTTTTTTTTATTTTTTTTTTCGAAAACTGTAACTATTATATATCTAATCCCCCCCATTCGATACTTTAATTTTGATTGCAAATTTTTCCCTCCCTTCCAAAACAAAAAACGTATTGTTAAGAACTTGAGGGATAGAATTAGTGCAAAATGAGTGTTTAAAAATATGATATTTAATTAAATTTGAAATTTAAAAAAAACAAAACTAAACTACAAAGTATTGTCAGTTTTTGACACATTATAAATTGCTGAACATAGAAATTTAAAAGGTCGAATGAACATTTCCAAATTTTTGAAATTTGAGAACGTAGAACTGTGATTTCAATTAATATATGTTAAAAATTTACTCTTATATATATTAATAATATATATATAATATATATATATATATTATATATATATAATATATATATTATATATAATATATATATATATATATGATATAGGTGATGTTTTAAAATATTTCTTTAATTTGTAGATCAATTTTCAAATACGAAATGTGAGTCGAAATAACTTCTGGAAGGTATAGCAAAGGGAATTAATGCATAACGTGAGTTGATTATTAATTAAACAAATACTATTAATTTTTTACTTAAAGACGAACTATGTAGGTTAGGTCTACGTTTCGGCCAAGACGACATCCAATCTAGGTTAGGTTTAGGTTGTGGGCAACGACAATCCATCTAAGGTTTAGGTCTGATTTGGGCCAACGGAAATCATCTTGGTTAGGTCCCTATAGGTTTTGGGCAAAAGACGAGAGTGACAGACCCGTCCTAGATAGGTCGTACTGTAAACGGCTTTTAAGTCTAGGTTAGGATAAGTGTGGTTAGGTAGACACAACACAGGATTTAATATATAAGATATATATTATATATATATATATATATATATATTATATATAATATATATATTATTATATATATATATATTGAATTTGTTATAGTGATGGCAGGCACTATAGTAGACTATTTGAAATTGACAAAGTTAATACAAATAATTATATATTATTATTATGTATTTCTTTTTTATATATGTTGTAGAATAAGGATTTAAAATTTTAGTTGAATATCACAAACTTCTTCTAAAAACTATTATTAATGTCCGTTATCACTTAAATTAATTCTTATTTATTATATCTGAAGGATGCTTTTTCGAAAGGGGTACGGTCCATGAAAATTGACAGCTTGCCATTACAAGCAAGGACTTCTAGAATCTTTAAACACTGGCTGTTTTGTGTTTGAGAAATACGAAAAGAATGTATTAAAAAAAGGCCAACGATATTGATTACATATTCGGGATTTATAGCAAAATACTCCCTGTCTGCTGAGAAATTTTAAATAATAATATGACTGTAAATTCATTTGAAGAGGACTAGACATTAAAAAGAAAACCATTTATCAAACCTATATAATGAGGTAAGTAGCGAGACCATCGCTATTCACAACAAGTAAACAAAGATGCTAATGAAACCTGTTATGAGTACCTCAAAGACTTCTATCCTACTGCTGTAGTTGCAATTTTCCGTTCTTCTACTTAAATAACACTACTAATCTTTTCCCGTTCTACTTGGGCTGCAGAAGCAGAAAGATTTAAAAATGAGTAATAGGAGATTGAATGCTTCTACATTAATTGGGAAAATTTTTTTCCTTTTTCCTTCATTCCTTTACTGTAAAGAACATTTTTGTTTGAAAATAGGTCGTTGACACTCTCTTCGACCTCCTCGGGTTCGGGGCGGAATGAGATTAAGCTATAAGCTATTGGAAAGTGGCTGTCCTAAAGATGCCCAGAGCTACGAAAAGAGGGAGCGAGATCTTATTCTTATGGATGAAACGACTACTAAAACGATGACATTAGTAATGCAATGATAAGAATTTACGAACTCATCCATGCTGGCCTCGGTTAAAGCTAAACGCGCTTGCCTTCTCTCTCTTTCGCGTGAGGAAATTTTCATCAGCGAAATCTTTGTCCGGCTAAGAATACGTCATGAAATTCATGCAAATGCGCTTCTTGATACAGGAACTTCTGAAAATTTTATATATTTAGATTTTGTTAGATGTAATTTAAGAACTTCTCCTTTTATGAAGGAAATCTCGATGGCGTCGTCGGATTTGAGGACTAGGGTGAAGAATAAATGTGTGACAAACATTGTTGTTAAAAATCAGTTATATTATAATGTAGAATTTCTGGTACTCCCTCAATTATGTTCTGATGTAATTCTGGGTATTCCGTTTTTTAAAGAAATATAGTAAAATTGTTTTTTCTTACGAAGAAAATGAACCGGAAAATAGAGTTGTGTGCTCTTGCATCTTTATCTATTACGCCACCAAGGGTATTTTTGAACTTATCAAAGGATTGTCACACTATTGCTAGTCGGTCACGAAGGTATTCGTCGTCAGATTTGGAGTTTATTAGGTCAGAAGTAAAACGCTTAGTCTCTAAAGATGTAATAGAAGTTAGTAATTCTAGTTGGAGAGCTCAGGTAGTCGTAGTTCATCAAACTAGCAAGAAACGTCTAGTTACAGATTATTCGGAAACAGTTAATAAATTCACCTATCTGGATGCTTACCCGTTACCTAATGTAGTGGATGTGGTAAATAAAGTATCCAGCTATAGAATATTTAGCACTATTGACTTAAGAGTGCATATCATCTTGTTCCACTTCATGTGGATGATCGTCCATATACCGCCTTTGAGGCAGATGGTAGATTATATCAGTTTAAAAGACTCCGTTTTGGGTTGACTAATGGAGTGGCATGTTCCCAAAGAATCATGGATGAGATCATAAAAGAGAATAATTTAGAAGGGACTTTCTCTTATTTGGATGATCTCACAATCTGTGGAAATAATCAAGAGGAACATGATATGAATTTAAAAAAAAAAAATTTGATGTTGCAAAAAATTATAAAATGGCATTAAATGAGAGTAAATGTTCGTTTTCAAAAAGATATATAAGATTATTGGGGTATGAAATTTCTAATGGAGAACTTAGGCCAGATCCTAGTCGACTTCAATGATTGAAAGATTTTCCTGAACCATGTTCAAATAAGAGTCTTTCTTGTCTAGTGGGGCTTTTCGCTTATTATTCTCGTTAGATTCCTAGGTATTCTGAAAAAATACAACCTTTCATTAAAGCAAAAATACCGTTGGAAAAGGAAGCGAAAGAGACCATCTCGGAAATAAAGAATGCTATAATGGAAGTGGTTATATTAAGAGTTGATCCAAAGTTACCTTTTGTGGTAGAAACTAATGCTTCTGATTATGCTATTGCCGCTACTTTGAGTCAAAATGAGAAACCAGTAGCTTTCTTTTCAAGAACTTTAAGCAAGTCAGAATTAAAACATAGTTCTATAGAAAAAGAGGCTTACGCTATTGTTGAATGTATTAGGAGATGGCATCATTTCTTAGCGGGAAGCTATTTCACGTTGATCACTGATCAAATGTGTTTCTTTTATGTTTCGTAAACAGCACAATAGTAAAATAAAAAATGAAAAGATTTTAAGGTAGAGGATGGAGTTGATGCCATATTGTATTGACATAAAGTATAGTCCAGGGAAATTAAATAAAGTTGCTGATACACTGCCCAAAAGGTGTTGTGCTACTGTATCAAAAACAGATTTAATAGAACTCCACAAAAATTTATGTCATCCGGGAGTTTGCAGGATGTCCCATTTCGGGAGGAGTGAGGGAATTACTTATTGGCTAGGTGGAGGAGAAAATCAGAGGATGATTGCTAGTGGTGCGCTACGTGTGCTAGGGTCAAACCGAGATTTATTACTCAAGATAGAGGTAGGATAATTAAATATATGTAACCTAACGTAACTTAACAGCCTAACCAAAGCTTTAATATATATATATATATATATATATATATATATATATATATATATATATATATATATAATATATATATATATATATATATATATATTAATATATATATATATATATATATGGCCAGATTATACTTTAGTGGACGCATGTAACTAGAGAACGGCAACTCCTACACTAAAATAAATTATATATTTGGAATCTGCGGAAGATTTTAGAGAGGCAAAATGTAAAAAAAAATTATGGTCATTTAGGGGGCTCCAGCCGACGGGTTTATGGTCACTTAGGGGGCTCGAGCCGACGGGGAACGAAGTCCCCCCCCATCGTCCGCCGGGAGGCTGAGAGACCCCGACTCCTGCCATATTTGCGGTTTAGGTGGCGGGTATTCCTTTAATTTAAAAAAAAAAAAAATACCTTTTTCAAATTTAATTTCTTCTTTCATATTGTTTTCGAATCTCTTCTAGAAATTTGCGTTTCCCAAACATTTTCATCAATTTCGACTTTATTTCCACCACCAATTTTCTCGGTACTATTCATTATCGAAACCTCACAAATTTCACGACAATAATTATACAATTCGTACTGGTATTTGGGATAATCCAAGCATAAATTGCGTTTGGGACGCTGTAATGTCAATTAAAAAAAATATATTATTTGCAAAACTTTTTCAACATGCAAACGCGAAAATGACAAAAAAAAAATTTTTGCCATCTAAAGAGCATTTGAAATAATATTTCCTTCTATTAAAAAAAAAAAACATCCACTTTTTATGTATATTGCACATTTTCAATATTTTTTACATTTTTTTCAGTCTAACAAACCTTCTAATTGTAAGAATCCGAGTAATTCTTGCTTATTACCTATTAATTTTATTAAGTCGTTTAAACAGCCCCAAAAATAGCTTGGTTTCACCAACGAACTTAATACCGAATTTATATACTGTATTTATTTTTATTCAACCATTTCTCTTATTTTTGCGCAACCAAGAATACTTTTCATGATTTCAACTTACTTCACACAATTTCTATTAAACATTGAAGCCCGTCTATTCAAAAGACTCGTTAATCGGAAGGCTTCCTCTTAAATTTATACAAAATAAAATTTTTTTTTAATAATTTTTCCATTTATTTTACTTTTCCCTATCTAAAATTTTCCCGCTGTTTCAAAAATATCATTTTGTTTAGTGTACGGAGTTGCCGATTCTCATAAGTACATGCGTCCATTAAAGTATAATCCTGATATATATATATATATTTATATATATATATATAATATATAATATATATATATATATATATATATATATAATATATATATATTATATAATATAATATATATAATGATGCCAGGAACATCCGCATCCACTGGAGCATCCACATTATTAAAGACCGCATATTCCGCGCTTTGCCCCCTGCGGATGTTGGGGATGTTTATTGTCGAGATTTGATAAAGAATTTTATATAAAAAATACTTAGATGACCTGAGAAAAAAATGAAAATGAGTTGAAAGGCAATTCAAAAGTTCAAAAACGGCTTGATATTACATATCTTAATGTTATTTATCAAAGATATTCAAACTCGCTGGAATAGTACAACTTCATATGAGGAAAGAAGTATTCTTCAAAGAGCCTCTTGCTTCGTACGCCAGTTCGTATTCAAAATTAACATATCGTTATTAAGTGGAAAATGACATTCATTCACACACTAAACTACACCCACCAATCAGGCGCCTGCTACGTTTTCTGTCTCCATGTAATACCCATTGAATGCTGCAAGAGCTGAAGGGCAAAGATTTTGAACCAATCTTCAATGAAAATGATGACGGTTTAAAACGTGAAAGATGTAATTAAAACTAGAGCTAGCAAAACGCTTTGGTTCTGTGGAAATTAACGACCTACATACTTTTGCAACTTACTTTGATCCCTGTTATAAAAATTAGTTTTTTTTGTATACAATATTAGAACAGTAATCGTTACTTGTGTTAGCAGTTGAAAAATTCAAATCGAACAATCTATAATTCGCCCACCCTATTAAAAGGAAAAAAAAAACGAAAAAAATCTACAGAACAACACTTCTAAAAAAAACAAGTAAAATCAATATCAGATTTACTGGAAGAATTTTACAGTCCAAGTAAGTGATGAAGAAACAACACGCATTGCAATATAACGTCCTTCTCATCCAAC
>JABUQX010116187.1:20000-24847 GCA_015478945.1 Trachelipus rathkii | reverse complement strand
TATATATAGTTAGTTATAGTATATATATATATATATATATATATATATATATATATATATACATATATATATATATATGGTAATAGGGTAATATCTATATTTATATAGATACGTGGTATTATATATATATTTATATATATATAATATAATACCCGGCTGGGGCCATGGGGACTCTGGCGTTCGGGAAAGTAACTACGGGAATCTCATTTTTGAGACATTCTACCCCTGTTTGACACCCGTCATGATAGGTTTTTGACGAAGGGTACGCCCTCTACGAAAAACGCATGTTGGTGCGTTCTAAAACCGCAACGGCTGAAACGCCACGCTCGGTAATAGCGGCAATCGACTCGGCATACCTCAAAACATACTAAACCATCTAAAACTCGGTTTCGTAACTCCAGAAACAAAAATGTTGCACAGGTGCATTAGAAAAGGGGGGTAGGGTAATATCTAATACTAACTCTTGTTAGGAATGAATCGATTCCGTCGTAAACCACAGGAATCGATTCAGCAGTGTCGATTATGTACTAATCGATACCAATATCGGATATATTCCGTCACATACGATATATCGCACTAGAAGGGTTAGAAAGGGGGGTGGGGGATACTAACTCGTAGAAGGTACCAACCTAGCACCTTCTAATATACACCAATCGAATCCTCATACATTATAACATAGGGATAGACACCAATATTTGGTGTATTCTATGACGTAGGATATGACATGCTAGAAAATGCTAGAAAAGGGGGGTGGGGTAATAACTCGTAGAAGGAAGCATCCTAGCATATTCTAATATACACCAATCGAATCCCCGTACCTTATAACCTAGGGATAGACACTATTGGGTGTATTCTAGGATGTAGGATATGTCGTGCTAGAAAGTGCTAGAAATGGGGGGCGGGGGCTAACTCATAGAAAGAAGCATCCTAGCACCTTCTAATACACACTAATCGACTAATTACGGTACGGGGAGTCGATTGGTGTATATTAGAATGTGCTAGGATGTATATATAAATGATTTATTATATATATATATATATATATATATATATATATATATATATATATATATATATATATATATATATATATATATATATACATTATTATTATTACATTATATATATATATTATATTATTATTATTATTATATATTATTTATATCCTTCTCATTATTTTTTTTTTTACTTTTATTATTATTATATATTATATATTATTATTATTATTATTATTATTATATATATTATTATTATATATTATAATGTATATATATATATTATTGTTATTATTATTATTATTATTATTACATATAAACATTTTTTTTACATATTATTATATTATTATTATTAATATTATTTCTATATATATATACATATTATATATATATATTATTACATATTATATATTATATATTATTACATATATATATACATATACATATACATATATTATACATACATATACATAAACATATTACATAGTACATATATACATATATATACATATATTATATATACATACATATATATACATATATATATATTATATATATATATATTATTATATATATTTGGTAATAAGTTGAATTTTTCGCATTTAAATTATTTAGAAGAACATTCTTCAAAGTATTACCGTAACTTTTCAGTGTTTATTGTTGTTATTATTATTATTGTTATTATTATTATTATTATTATTATTATTATTATTATTATTATTATTATTATTATTATTATTATTATTATTATTATTATTATTATTATTATTATTATTATTATTATTATTATGATTATTATGATTATTATTATGATTATTATGATTATTATTATTATTATGATTATTATTATGATTATTATGATTATTATGATTATTATTATTATTATTATGATTATTATGATTATTATTATTATTAAATTATTATTATCATTTTTTATTATTATTATATCATTACATTATTATTATTTATTCTCAGTGATATTATTAAAAATTCCAATAATGTTTTTATTTATTATATATTATTATATTATTATTATTATTATTATTATTATTATTATTATTATATTATATATATTATATATACATATATTATATATATATGTTATACATATATTATTTTTATTATTATATATATATATATATATATATATATATATATATATATATATATATATATATATATATATATATATATATATATATATATATATATATATATATATATATATATATATATAAATATATATATATATTATATATATATATATATATATTATATATAAATTCAAGTAAATAAGTGGCTTCAAAAAAGTTGATCCAAAATATGCATGAATGTTCTTAAATGTTTATTCGAAGTAAGTGCAATTTCGACAATTAGTGTCAAGGGTATGTAAATTTCAGCTTTCGAGATAACATTCATCAAAGGCCAAATTCTTTGAAAATTTAGTGATATTATAAAGCAGTTTTAAAATCCCTTAGAGAAAAAAAGCAGAGTTCTAAATGCCTCTCGACATATTTAATTTTGATAACGTTAAAAGAAAAGTGTTTTAAAACGAAATTATTAGGAGTGCATTTGAAACAACTTTTTTTTACAGTGTTTTGGAGTATTCTAACCCTTTTTTATATTAATAATTGAATAACATAAAGTTACTTTTCTGAATATATTTTAAAACAGTATTAAGGTGAAGGTTTCGCATTTAAAATATTTAGAAGAACATTCTTTAGAGTATTACTGTAACTTTTCAGTTAACTATTATTATTAAAATTAATATTATTATTATTATTATTATTATTATTATTATTTTTATTTTTATTATTATTATTATTATTATTATTATTAGTAGTAGTAGTAGTAGTATTTTTATTATTATGATTATAATTATGATTATTATTATTATTATTATTATTATTATTATTATTATTATTATTATTATTATTATTATTATTATTATTATTATTATTATTATTATTATTATTATTTCAAATATTTAGATTTACATCACGATCTTAATTCTTATTCCTCTCAATAAAGCAGGAAGATAAAAGAGAAATATTTGTCAATAGCTTGCTTCTTTCTTTCGTTTCGCGTATTCTTGTTCCTCTCTCATTTGCAGCGTCACGTGACTGAAAAATTTGGCTCTTTTTTTTTCGCTCAAAAAATTTCTTCGAATTCTTTTCTATCAACTATTTTGTCCATGACCAACTGAATATATATATATATATATATATATATATATATATATATATATATATATATATATATATATATATATATATATATATATATATATATATATATATATATATATGTATAGAAATAATATATATATATATATATATATATATATATATATATATATATATATATATATATATATATATATATATATATATATATATATAGATAGAGAGAGGAAATATTTATTTATATATATATATATATATATATATATATATATATATATAATATATATACAGTGGCGTATTTAGGGGGGGATGGCCCCCCCGAAATTTATTAGACACTAAAAAAATTTAAGCATCATATCCGTTAATAATATAAAGTGCAGAGGTTAAATTAATTTTATATAATTTGTCGCAGTCAGGAACAAATCTCGTAAGTCCTTTAGTTAAAACTAAACTTGAAGCCATCAAAGAAAATGCAACATATACCCAACATTCCTTCTTCCAACCCACAGACTTAATATCGCACATTCATTTTTATAAGATTTTTGGATGATTTAATATCAGCATTAGGAGAGAGGTTTTTAAATCATAAAGAAATTATATCTTCCTTGCAATTTGTCATACCGAGCAGGTGTAATGTACCATATGAGAAGATAAAATATTGTGTAACATTTCACAAGGAAGATCTCGAAAGCACAATTGAAGATTTAGTAAAAGCAGAATGGGATTTATGGAAGTTGAAATGGTATCACAGCACAGATCGTCCAAAAACAGCAATAGACAGACTAGTTTCTTTTTCGCAGTCACAATTTCCAAATATTTACATCTTGTTGCAAATACTGGCAATTTTACCCATGTCTACTGCTACAGTAGAAAGAAGCTTTTCAACATTAAGACTTCTGAAAACCTACTTGAGAAATACTATTGGAGATAAAAGACTTACTGGATTTGCCCTCCTCTACATACATTGAAATATTGAAATAAAACTGAAGATATTATCTCGGACTTTAAGAAGACGAAACATCACGACAATGTAATTGTTTATTTGAACGTTTCGTGCTCTTCTGGGCACATCATCAGCACTATCAAAAATTATTATAAAAATAAAAATAAAAAACCAAAAAATTAAAAAAAATTAAAAAATTAAAAAAGAATTAAAAATTACAAATTATAACCTAGTTTTACTAACTTTCGAAGTCAGAAGCCAAAAACAAAGTGAAAAATATATTAACTATGATCTCTATTTATACTAAATTTATCAAGAATTAGTTGGTTGAAAAAAAAAATCCATAAAAATTACAATTTGTAACAGTATTGTACTGTTTAAGGAATATTTATTAACAAAATTAAAATGAAATTAAAATAAATTAAGTTTAACTGAGGATTGGTCGGAGTTAAGCTCCGGCTTTAAGCTATTGATATAAAGGCTTTCCATGATTTTTCTATCATTCACATCAGAGACCGAGGCGAGAATCGAAAAGCTGGTAGAGGCGATACGATGGTCCTTTTCATGAGCATGTCCACGAATCGATGAGAACTCAGGTGTTGAGAGCGGCAACTCAGTACGATAAGAGACTCCCCTGTGTTTTGCAATTCTGATCTGAAGTTGCAGGCCAGTTTGGCCTACATAGCAAGCATTACAGCATGCACACTTGTACAAATATACCAC
>JABUQX010116187.1:0-2500 GCA_015478945.1 Trachelipus rathkii | reverse complement strand
CAATTAAGTAAAAGAATTTTTGACTGCCAAGATAACTTTAATATCAGCAATTTCGCATAATTTGCCACAAAACTAGCAAAAGCAGATTCATAAATTTTAGCAGCTCTGATTTGAAACCATGAGTGGTTGAAATGAAACTGTCAAAGAATTCAAATTTTAACACAATATGACTAGGAGTCGCCATTCAAGTGTGCACATGCTCCTGCATAGACACCCCTTCTCTCTTTCTCTAACTTACCGTATATGGATGCTTGCTGATGCTTTCTTTCTTGCTGTAGTCAGTACGGCTGCATTCTCCTTAGGAGTTGGTTGTCTTTCTATTTTTTACAGTTGTCACCACCACCCACCATCAGAGCCCTATACAAGCATTGGGTGTTGTACACCTCAGAAGATCATCTAACGCAAATTATGCAGATGAGTACAGACGCAGGCTTTAATATGAGATACGTATACGAATAAATTCCACAAAACAGAGCTGTCGGTTAAGAAATTCCACAAAACAGAGGTGGGCAAGAAAAGGAGAAAAGCACAGCAGCGAAATAGCCTGGAGTTATTAATTTTAACAATAAACTCATGTGCTGACACAGCATCCTTTGTGGTACGAGAGCAGCATAATTCTGGTGGTACGCGAGTGATAAGTTCCCTCGAACACTTGCCACTACGGTACCTATAGAAAAGAGATAAGCGCTAACATCGCGCCGCAAAGATAGAGAGCCAAGTGATCTGGAAAGAACAGAACAGTTTATAACCATTTTGGCCTTTGACTCAACCGTATCCAAAAGCCGGGTGAAACCAGAGCCCCTCCCCCCCCAAGATGTGAGAACAGTACTCCATACAAGGGCGGTGAGAACCCTTGCTATAGCTGGAGTAGCTGAGAAGGAGAAAAAAAGTTTCATCTAGCGCCCGCAACACTCCAGTTCTTGCAGGCCGTCCCTCTAGCACACACCGTTGGATGTGACTGGTCTGTCATGAACATGTATTCTTGTTTATATTGAGCGACACACTCAATGATGTTATATATTGTCAACAGAAAGACGAGAGATACCGTCGAAGAGAAAAGAGAATTAGAAGATGTTTTAGAGAGTGAGATATTTGTAGAAGTTGGGGTTTTAAAGAATTGAATTTCACAAGGTTGAGTCAATCCACCTGAAATTCTCTCAGATTCAAAAGCAATAGACGAGAAGATTAATAGAGAGGCAATTTAGAAGTAAAAGAGAGACCAGATTTGAAATAAGTTGAAGAACGTAGTGTCGAGGCATAGGCATATGAGTGAATAGAGTTAGATGTGGAGGGAAGAAGATTATTAATAAAAAGCAGGAATAAAGTAGGAGATAAGACAGGCCCCTAAAGAACACCACAATTGACAGTTAAAGAAGAAGTCGCCCTATCAACAACAACCTATATGGAGCTATTTAAAAGAAAGCTAGACATAAGTAAACAAATGTCTTCTATAAGCTTGAAAAGATAGAAATAACTATTACACAAAACATGACTAGTCTCGCCTCTCCCACCTCACACACACTTCGTATCACGTATGTCACCTCTATATATGAGACCACTCTAACTACGAAAATATGTACTTGAATTTCTAATGCTCACCCACATCAGGACACTCACGCGTACACCCTCATTCTCCAACTTGGACACCTGAGAGTGAATCACACCGCATCCAGCACACTCATATCTGCCACTCGTGCTCTTTACACCACCACCACCACACTCCACACTCGAGAGTTTAGACTGTGAATGTTATTAGAGTATACACCTACGCAGGGTTTGATATTAAATCTGTCATCTTGTCGGCAAGGGAGCTAACATTTTTGCACCATAATATAAAAATCGCGATTTCTGCCTGAAGAATTTAAGAACATAATAGATCGAACATAGTAAAGAAACGCATATTTTCTTCATGAAGAAAATATTATGTTGGCCGATAGCCGAAGACACGTGAGAGAGCTGGATATTCGAAGAATTTTAAAATGTAGACAAATAGGTAAAGTAGAACATAATGCTCTTGAATTTAAGATTCCTACGTTAAATTTCAAAGCAAACGACGAGAAAGATTTAACTGACTGTCATTAACTTACACTTGCTGAAACGCTCCTTACTGCGTATATTTCTGAAAATGAAATTAAGGCGATATATTTTGGCCGTTCCTGTTGAAATTGATATTTTAACATTGTCGTGCCATTCACAAGCAGTAGAGCTCTGCGTCAAATTAGTTACTGAAGCATTAGCCGCGGTGTGTGGCAACGACGCTCAAGATGGATTCATTAGATCAATAATAGCATTTAGAATTGCATTACACAAATTTGAAAACAAAAGTCAATATCTCCAAGTTCTATGAGACAATTAATCTAAATGTTCAAAGACACGTGTTGCGTTCTGGAATGATTTCACAGAGACCTCAAGCGGTGAGTTTCGGGTTGTTTTCACACAGAAAACAAACAAAGAGCTGTGTGAAAAATCTAGGCGTAAAACAGAAATTTCTAGTTTCATT
>JABUQX010116186.1:32500-55000 GCA_015478945.1 Trachelipus rathkii | reverse complement strand
CTCTTCAGATTCGCCACCACAAACCAAATCATCCGCAATTATAATAGGTAGGCACATCATCTCTTCCATTCTCCTCATTCTAACACCATTTCCTGCCATCCCCAACCTCGAATTCTTTCATTAACCCCATCCATATACAAATTGCAATAACCAAGGAGACATAACACAAACCCTGTCTCACTCCGCTATTAATCCTAAACCGATCACCATTGACACCATTTATTCTTACACACGCTTCACTATCGTCATACATACTTTTGATTCCATCAGAAGCCTACCACCAACACAATATCACTAATACCCGCCATAAAGCTTCCCTATTAACTCTATCATACGCCTGTTGTAAATCCATTAAACCTAAATATAATTTCTTCTTCTTTCCTCATTTACTCAATCATTTGTTTCAATGTAAGATTTGATCCCACACATCCTCTACCACTCCTAAACGCACCTTGTTCTTCACCAAATCAGTCCCCTCAGTCACTCGACCACTCTTTCGACCAAAACCAGCATATACCTTCCTACAACACTCAAATAAAACTTATTCCCCTATAATTTCTACAGTTCCCTTTTCTCCTTTACCCTTATACAAGCGTACTATTACCCGCTCTCCTCCAATCCCTTGGAACTATACCCTCCATAAACGCTTTATTACACAACTTCCAAAATCCAATCATCACCATCTCGCCTTCCCGCTCTTGATCATTTCACTAGTAATTTCATCTATACCTGCAATTTTACCATTCTTCACTTTCTTCACTTTACCCTATACCTCCTCCTTACTTAATAACCTCATCCCAAATACCTATTCCTTCTTGCAACATCAAAACCACACACATTCACTAACACCCCATCATTACTGTTAATATTGTGTTGCAGATTTTCAAAGTTTAATCTTTCCACACTCCCCTCACATCAATTTCCATCAGTTACAAAAAGCACCATCCCTATTCATTATTCTAAGCAGATTCCCTTATTCTCACTTAACCTTCGCGCTTCCTTCCAGAAGAGCTTCCTATTCCCTGGTAAGTCCCTTCATCCTCCTTTCCAAACTGTTCATTTACCTCTTGTTTTCTCCTACGTATGCCCCTTTTGTATTCTTTTTTCCTCCTTATATAATTCCAAGCATCTTCTTTTGAAACTTCATTCATTTGCTTTTGTACATTCACCACACTTTTTTACTTTTAACCGCTTGCATCACCTCTCATTCCACCACCAATCACTGTTATCATTCTTACTTCTACTTAGCACACCCACATACTTCTTTGCCACTGCTAACAATTGCTTCCTCATTTGCTTCCAGATTATTCAGTTTCAACTTGGTTACATTCACTGATTTACCTGCGAGCGTTCTTACATACTTATCCTTGATTACCTGTTCACTAAACTTCTTACTCTTAATTTTACCCACTTCCTTCCGTATCACCTTCCTCTTCATTAGAGTCCCCACTAACTTTAATTTTACATAGAACAACATACATGATCCAAATTCCCATCTAAACCCCTGCACTGATTAAACATGAATAACATACTTTCAAAACAATCTCAATTTCTTCACCAACACAAAAATCAATCATACTTTCAACTCGATACCATTTCTAACTACACAAACTCTAGGATTACTTATTTTGGAACTCTTGTGTTTAAAAAAGTTTACCTTACACACAACACATTACCTCTCTTCTTCACAGAAATCAATCACCTTCCTTACCATTCTCATTCTCCCGCCACCCAAAACCACCTGTTATACCATCCCTTTTTTGATCAAGTATCCAACCATTTAGGTCACCAACCACTATCAATCTGAAGCCTCCTACTCACCCCCATCCAGAGCATTATTCAGATTATCCCAAAAAATCGTACTCTTCAACGTTTCCTCAGATGGACCATACGTCACAACCACACATACGCTTGACCTTTTCAAATTTAAATTTAACCATTAGAATTCTAGACTCACACAATCAAGCTACCATGCTTCGTTACCACAGCGTCACTCATCAAAATTCCAACTCCTTCCTCCTCCTCTCATTCATTTCCACACACACACACACACACATTCACACCACACCACTTATTTTCTCCGTTTCCTTTCATCTTTGTTCAGTCACAGCGAGCAAACAAATTTGCCCTCCTAAATACATCCATCACTTTCTCTCCTCTTCTCCTCAACATTATTCCTCTGACATGTAGATGTACCCAATAGATTCATACAATTTCGCCGAAAATTGGAAGGCCGTTTACGCGATCACGACCATCTCAGGCGTGCATAAGCATTCCTAGCAATAGATAGGTGGTAGGGCAGCCAACTCCAAACTACCATATATATATATATATATATATATATATATATATTATATATATATATATATAATATAAATAATATATATATATATATATATATATATATATATATATAATATATATATATATATATATATATATATAAAATCTTCTTCATCTACCTTTTTTTTCCCAAGATTAGGAGTAAGGTGTGTTTTATGCATCGAAAGAAAAAGCAGTTAGAAGAATAATGAACAAAATTCGAAAACAGAAAGCCCAGTCTTACCGCCCCTCATGTACCATTAATTATGTAAAAAACTCGTCGCAATTAGAAAACCACCCTAGAGCTTCACGGTGTCGCGACGGACCTCACTATGGTTAATCGTCAAGTGGAGGGTTTATCCCCTGGCCCAGTGGGCCACAACCATACCCCCTCACAAAACCCCACTATTCTCTCCTATCATGCACCTTTCATTCTCGCCTTTGCCAAACTCACATTCCTCTCCTGCAGGCACAATTCCTTTTACTGACTCAATCCACTTGTCTCGTTCTCCCAGCCGGTCGGTTTCCAACACACTCACTCACCACTATACATCCGCTTAACCAACCCGACTATCATTCATCCTTTCCAACATGACCAAACCATATCTCAATGTACTCCAGTTTATTCTCTCATTTACCCCTTTCTTCACACCACACAACTCTTTAATACGTCCATTCCTCATTTTAATCAATTCTTCTCACATCTAGCACGCCCCTAAGATTGTCCATCGAACACATTAACTTAAGATCTATTACTTCTGATTTCCAGACCAAAGCTCACAACGTAGACAAAAACAAAGGTAACAACCATTACCCTCATGCAAGCACCCGTAGCGCACTCCAGACTTAGTCCTTTACGTTCACCAACATTTATTGCACCAGCACTTCCACGATTCAAACTTCCATACTACACTCTGCATCAATCCGTTCCCTTCTCATCCAACACATACCCTAAATATAAACTCAGACAATTGTTCCAGCTCTTACTATCTATTTTTTTTTTTTTACATAAACTTCACACTGAGGGATGTCCTCACTTCACAACCATAACCTTTACTCTATCTACGTTTACTTTCCAAACCCCTCCTTTACACACCCTGCCAAATCTCTCTGCCAATTCCTCTCAAACTCTCTTCAGATTCGCCACAAGGAACCAAATCATCCGCATATTAATAGGTAGGGAACCCTCCACTCCTTTCCATTCTCCATTCATTCTAACTCCATTTGCTGACTCCACCTCTATTTCTTTCATAACCCCATGCCATATACAAATTGAATAACAAAGAGACAACCACAACCCTGTCTCACTCGCTATTAAATAGCTAAGACTAATCACCTTTGACACCATTTATTCTTACACACGCCTCACTCGTCATACATACTTTTGATTCCATTCAGAAGCCTACCACCAACACCATATATCACTAACACCTGCCATAGAGCTTCCCTATTAACCTTATCATACGCCTGTTACAAATCCATAAAACCTAAATACAATTTATTCTTCTCCCTCATTTTCTCAATCATTGTTTTAATGTAAAGCTTTAATCCACACATCCTATACCACCCCTAAACGCACCTTGTTTTTCACCAATCAGTCCCTTAGTCACTCGACGCACTTTTTCGACCAAAATACCAGCAAATATCTTCCCTACAACACTGAATAAACTTATTCCCCTATAATTCCTACAGATCCCCTTATCTCCCTTACCTTTATATAAGGGTACTATTACTGCCCTCCTCCAATCCCTCGGAACTATATCCTCCATAAATGCTTTATTACACAACTTCCAAATCCAATCATTCACTCGTAATTTCATCTATACCTGCAGATTTACCATTCTTCAACTTTCGCACTCTACCCATTTCTCACTCTACCCATTACCTCCTCCTTGCTAATAACCTCATCTCCAAAATACCTATTCCTTCTTGCACCATCAAACCCACACACAGTCACTATCACCTTCATTACTGGCAATATTATACAGATTTTTGAAGTGTTCTTTCCACACTCCCCTTACATCCATTTCATCAGTTACAAAAGCACCATCCCTATTCATTATTCTAAGCAGGTTCCCCTTATTCTCATTCTTAACCTTTCGCCCTTCCTTCCAGAAGTGCTTCCTATTCCCTTGTAAGTCCCCATTCATCCTCCTTCCAAATTGTTCATTTACCTCTTCTTTTCTCCAACGTATGCACCTTTTGCTATTTCTTTTTTCATCCTTATATAATTACAAACATCTTTCTTATGAAACTTTATCATTGGCTTTTAGTACATTCAACCACTCTTCTTTTTTACTTTTATCCTCTATTACTACTACTACCCGTAAACGTAGCCACCTTGTTGTGGTTTGGGCTCAGATACCTTTTTTAATTGTATATATTAAGATCTACGTAGCTGTTTTTGGTTGATTTGTCCCCCTTTTTGTTTCGCTGTTGTCCTACTTTCCCCATATGTTCTATATTATTATTATTATTATTATTATTATTATTATTATTATTATTATTATTATTATTATTATTATTATTATTATTATTATTATTATTAATTATTATTATTCCTATTGTTATTATTGATCTTATTTTTGTTCTTGTTCTTATTGTTAGCTTATTGTCATTGTACTTTGGTTTTATCTTTATTTTTTCTTTTGTTTTTCTATTTTCTTATTATTATATATTCTTATGTTTAATATGTTCCGTTCATCTTAAGCGTCCCCTCCCCAGCTTATATCCCTTCTCCTCCCTTTACTGTATGTACTACCCTACATATTCCTGATCTTTCTTCTGAGGGTCTCCCCCAATCTCCAGATTCCTGGTGGCTACCGAGCTGTTGTCTCTGTGTGCATAATATGCCCTTTGTCCTCCTTCATCCGTGGGTGAGGGTACAGGTCAAAAACCGGTTATTCTCGCCATTCTCTGGGCCGCTATTGTTTTGGACCCGAACCTTGCCTAACCACTGAGGAGGCTGTCCTGCAATCTTGGGCTTCGCGTCTTATCCGTGTGGTGCACGGCTAATATTTTTCATCTTAGGGACTGGACGCGGAGTTCCGGGGAGCTTTTCCGAGGCCACACCCATGGCCCACCCTACGGGGTGGGGTTTCTAGGAGGGAGGTATTATGCTCTGGACCTGTGGTGGGCGTGGTTTCCGCGGTTACGCTCCCGGGATATATGTTTATATTCATCATTTGTGTTACTGTATTTGTTTATTTATTGCGGAGCTGATGTCTACTAGGAGAATCTTCATGGGTAAAAATAAAAATAAAAACGCTTTAAAGAATGGCGGAATTCACCATCTGTCGGGCCCCAACCCGATCCCTTCCTGGCCAATTATCGACCAGCGACCAATAGGGGCTTTGATGCCCTTATTGATGAAATGGTTGGTACTCCACCACCCCAACCAATAGTCCTAAATTACGGACCTGTTTCCAGGACTGCCCCGTCTAGACCAGCTGAGGCTGTTATGGCCTCTCAGAATAACCTAATCAATCAAAACTTACGTCAGCCATCCCAAGAGCCCCTGCGTCAGCAGGGTCCCATTCCTAAACGTTAGAATAAACCAAATCCGACGATCGCTTTCTCAGACCCCCTCCAGGGGTCCCAAGCCTTCCTTCTTACCCGCTTTATTTTTATTTACATTTGACATCATCTCGTCCAATGACTTCTGTAAGCCAACTCATCCTTAGTGATGAGGTGGAAGCTGCTCTTTAAACAACTGAGCCACAGGCTACGCCAATGATTAACAGTTCTATCTTGGTTCGTGCTGCATTTCGAACCCAAAGCAAGGTACTTGCCTCCCTATCACATCTGGGGAAGATATAGAGGTGTTGTACGGTGCGCAAAATTCCGGTGTTCGACCAACCCATGACACTCGAGTGCCCAAGGGCTCACCCCTCTTTCACTCATACCATGACACTCGAGTGCCCAATGGCTCACCCCTCTTTCACTTATACCATGACACTCGAGTGCCCAAGGGCTCACCCCTCTTTCACTCATACCATGACACGAGTGCCCAATGGCTCACCCCTCTTTCACTCATACCATGACACTCGAGTGCCCAATGGCTCACCCCTCTTTCACTCATACCATGACACTCGAGTGCCCAATGGCTCACCCCTCTTTCACTCATACCATGACACTCGAGTGCCCAATGGCTCACCCCTCTTTCACTCATACCATGACACTCGAGTGCCCAAGGGCTCACCCCTCTTTCACTCATACCATGACACTCGAGTGCCCAATGGCTCACCCCTCCTTCACTCATACCATTATACTCGAGTGCCCAAGGGCTCACCCCTCTTTCACTCATACCATGACACTCAAGTGCCTAATAGCTCATCAATCTTTCACTCATAAAATGACACTCGAGTGCCAAATAGCTCACTCCTCTTTCACTCATACCATTTTGACACTCGATGCCAATGCTCAACCCTCTTTCATTTCTACCATGACACTCGAGTGCCCAATGGCTCTACCTTCTTTCACTCATACCATGACACTTGAGTTCCCAATGGCTTACCCCTCTTTCACTCATAATTATGACATTGAATGCCCCAATAGCTCATCAATCTCTCATTCAACCATTGGACACTCGCAGTGCCAATGCTCGCCCCTCTTTCAGCTCATACCATGACACTCGAGTGACCAAGCGGTCACCCCTTCACTATACCATGACACTCGAGTGCCCAATGGCTCACCCCTCTTTCACTCATACCATGACACTCGAGTGCCCAATGGCTCACCCCTCTTTCACTCATACCATGACACTCGAGTGCCCAATGGCTCACCCCTCTTTCACTCATACCTCATACCATGACACTCGAGTGCCCAATGGCTCACCCCTCTTTCACTCATACCATGACACTCGAGTGCCCAATGGCTCACCCCTCTTTCACTCATACCATGACACGAGTGCCCAATGGCTCACCCCTCTTTCACTCATACCATGACACTCGAGTGCCCAATGGCTCACCCCTCTTTCACTCATACCATGACACTCGAGTGCCCAATGGCTCACCCCTCTTTCACTCATACCATGACACTCGAGTGCCCAATGGCTCACCCCTCTTTCCCTCATACCATGACACTCGAGTGCCCAAGGGCTCACCCCTCTTTCACTCATACCATGACACTCGAGTGCCCAATGGCTCACCCCTCTCACTCATACCATGACACTCGAGTGCCCAATGACTCACCCCTCTTTCACTCATACCATGACACTCGAGTGCCCAATGGCTCACCCCTCTTTCACTCATACCATGACACTCGAGTTCCCAATGGCTCACCCCTCTTTCACTCATACCATGACACTCGAGTGCCCAAGGGTTCACCCCTCTTTCACTCATACCATGACACTCGAGTGCCCAATGGCTCACCCCTCCTTCACTCATACCATTATACTCGAGTGCCCAAGGGCTCACCCCTCTTTCACTCATACCATGACACGAGTGCCCAATGGCTCACCCCTCTTTCACTCATACCATGACACTCGAGTGCCCAATGGCTCACCTCTTTCACTCATACCATGACACTCGAGTGCCCAATGGCTCACCTTCTTTCACTCATACCATGACACTCGAGTTCCCAATGGCTTACCCCTCTTTCACTCATAATATGACACTTGAATGCCCAATAGCTCATCAATCTCTCATTCATACCATGACACTCGAGTGCCCAATGGCTCACCCCTCTTTCACTCATACCATGACACTCGAGTGCCCAATAGCTCATCAATCTTTCACTCATACCATGACACGAGTGCCCAATGGCTCACCCCTCTTTCACTCATACCATGACACTCGAGTGCCCAATGGCTCACCCCTCCTTCACTCATACCATGACACTCGAGTGCCCAAGGGCTCACCCCTCTTTCACTCATACCATGACACTCGAGTGCCCAATAGCTCATCAATCTTTCACTCATGCCATGACACTCGAGTGCCAATGGCTCAACTCCTCTTTCCACTCAATACCATGACACTCGATGTGAACAATGGCTCACCCCTCTTTCACTCATACCATGACACTTGAGTGTCCAATGGCTCTTCCCTCTTGCACTCATCATATCCACATTCCTGTTACACAGTAGACTCCGTATCACATACATGCCATAAAACTATTACAGACCACACCTTTTTTTCATATATCCCTGTGTGGAGTAGAGAAAGAGTTAAAAAGTGTATGTTCTGGGTGTCGTAGGGGCTACTAAAGGGACAGTGGTATTTGGGTTGGTGACCCGCTACCACTTATTTATACCCTAGGAATGCTAATGCATGCCTCGGAACTGGTCGTGATCGCCGTAAGCGACCTTGTATCTTCCGGCGGAATTGTATGAATCGTCATGGTACATGAAATGTCAGAAGAATAAATGGTAAGAAGAGGAGAAAAGTGATAGATATATTTTAATGGTGATTTTGATTTTCTTGCTGTGACAAACAAAGATGAAATTAAGTGGTGAAGATGAGTGGTGTGATGCAAAATGTTTGGTGTGTGCGTGCGTGCTTGCTTGCTTTTTGCAATTTTCCTACAAAATTTTATTATTCTAAATATAAACTAAGTGAATAAATGTTGAGACCAATTTTTGTTCTTTGTTCTTACACTCAAATTTTGGTATTCAGCTCTTGGGAAATGGTGGAATTTATTCAACTTGAAAAAAAAAATTATTGTTTTAAGGTTTGTGAAATTATTGATTTTCTTTTACATGCATATAATTTTATTTTTATTTTTGTTTCGAACAGACCCTCATTAGCGATGCTGGTCAAGCAGAAATTGGTTCCCAAGTGAAAAGGACTTTCAAAAGATTACCTCAAACTTCAAAAATGTGTAAGAAAAGGATTAACAAAAAAAATTATTGTGAAAACCTCTGTTGCAAATATTGTAATTTAAATTTTAAAAGTAATGAAGAGTTGAAAAGTCATCTGAATTTGCATAAAAAAAAGTTTAAATGTGTCCTTTGTAGTTATGAAAGTAATAGTAAACAACACTTCAGCTCTCATCTGCTAACTCACAGCAATAATAAATTATTTAAATGTTCTGAGTGTGGCTATGAGTGTAATTATAAAGGCGATCTAAAAAGACACATGCTTATGCATCAAAATATAAAATTATTTAAATGTTCGAATGTACTATGAGTGTATTCAGAAAGGACACTTAAAACGGCACATGCTTCGCGCATCAAAATAAAAATTATTTAAAGTTCTGAGTGCAACTACGAATGTAATCAGAAAAGACCTAAAAGAGCACATGTTTTACCCATCAAATTAAAATTATTTAAATGTTCTGAGTGTGGCTATGAGTGTGTAATCGGAAAAGAAGGTTAAGATTACACATGCTTACGCATCAATATTAAAGGTATTTAAAGTTCTGAGTGTGGCGTATGAGTGTAATCAGAAGGAGCTTATAGATTACACATGCTTACGCATTCAGGATATAAAAATTATTTAAAGTCGAGTGTGACTGATGAGTGGTAACAGAAAGAAGGCTTAAGAAATACATATGCTTACGCATCAAGATATAAAATTATTTAAATGTTTCAAATGTTTTGAGTGTAATAATAAAGGAAGCTATATTACACCTGCTTACTCATCAAAATATAAAATTATTTAAATGTTCTGAGTGTGACTATGGGTGTAATGACAAAAGACACTTAAAAAAGACACATGCTTACGCATCAAATGTAAAATTATTTAAATGTACTGAATGTGATTATGAATGTAATCAGAAAGGACACCTAAAAAGGCACAAGTTTACCCATCAAAGATATTAAAATTATTTAAAGTTCTGAGTGTTGCTATGAGAGTAATCAGAAGAAACTTAAAAAGACACATGCTAAAGCATCGAAATATTAGCAAGCAAGAACATGAAGAACGAAAAGGGGCGAAGCAGGATTACTTATAGAACTAAAGCGACAATCAATGATAATGGAAAATAGTAGGAATGTTGAAAAAACATTTATGGCTAAAGAAACCTTGGAAACATTAAAAATTGAAGAATCGCAAGTTCCTTGACATCACGAATTAATAAAACAGAAAATTGATATTATTAGAAAAAAAAATATATAAAGGCAACTGTGCGGTGGGTGCGTGTTTAGACAAACTTGCATTCTATCGATTTCTTTCAATTCGGTTTCGAATGTTTTATTACATTCTAAATGGAATCTGAAAAAAGTATCTAATGTTCATTTCTATGTAGATTTGTGAAGAAAAATCACTAGTTTGAATGACATCTGTTGACACGAGATCCGTGGATTTTAATCAATGGTTTTCTCCTTTAAAAATTTGAAACTTCGCAAGAGATAAGTTAATATAAAATAAAATGAAATTGGTCAATACTCATCCACTGTAATCGTAGCCTAAGGATGCTGAGAGACGGATAAAGGTTGTAAGTAATTTCTCTCAGCAGATATTGGAATGACTTTGGACTCAATATTTGTGCTTTCATCGTTCTCAATAAAAAACGGAAGAGCAAACACGTCTGTTCTAAATGGTTGTAACTCTTACATTTGCAATTATTTCCAACTCTCACATTCGTAATTTTTATTATTCAATTTTAAATTTATTGAACGAAAATAAAATTTAACTGTAGTTGAAGTAAAAATTTATAAAATATACAAAAAATAAATACATAAGCGAAGATAATAATAATAATCATATTCCTAAACATCATACAGCTGTTATTATTTAATCAAACTAAATGAGTATTGAGATACAGGCATTGTTTAAAGACTTTTTCAACTATATATCATTTTTCATTAAAATAAAAATGACGTATTTCTTTATTCCTCAAATTTAAAATAAATGTCGAAGCGATCTCAATAAAATTTGGCCATTGTATATTATTCATTGACTCAAATTTGATTTAAATCAAGTCGGTGATTTTGTTTAGTAAACTTTTCAAATGTTGGAAAATATTTCCTGAATTAACATTTGAATTTACTTTCAAAATAAATTATTTCAATAAAATTTTCCGAAAATATTTGGTCTTTTTATTGATTTATTCATTTCGAGTATTTCGGGGGAGAAAAAGGATATAAGTATTTTTTTGAAAACTTTTAATTGCGCCCCCAAAGTACGAATACCCACGCCCATACCCTAAAAAACTGTTGCGTCGATTTTGATATTACCTTCGTAAATTCTTTTAAAATAGTTAACCCTTAAAATTATTTTATTTAAATCATTCGAAACATAGAAAATGGTCTTGCAACGAAAACGTTTGATAACATGAAAATTAATAATTTGAGGAATAGGAATTTCTAAAAAACAATTTGCCGATTCAAACATCCTCCCTAAGGGGGATAAACAATGTTGCTACGGACGCTTCAAGTAGCATCCCTTTGCAAAATTCGTTGGTATGGTTCGGCCAACTGGTTCCAGTGCTACTATATATATATCCGCAAGGGAGTATTGATTCTTGTTGCGGTGTTATGCTCTTGGTGAATAACCTGGAACATAAGTGACAAGAAATAGTGTGTGTGTGGGGACTAGTATAAAAGTATTTGTCACATTTGGCACATATAATTTTTTAATCTTTTTTGCTATCCCTTCGTTTTTCATGCTGTCAATATCTTTCAACCCTCCTCCTCAATTATCACGGTTTTTTTTTTTTTAAATTCCCACCCTTCAGTTCCTTTAAGTGATTGTCCCTCTTGAAAAAGAGGATATCCCTTTTTTTTTTCACAGCCCTTTGGCCTTCCCGGTGGCTCTTTTCCACATGGGCCTTCTTAATAGTCCACCTCACACTTTTTTCCCCGTGGATGAGGGTACATGCTTTAAACTGGTGGTTTTGTTCGCTTACGACTGGGCCGCCAATTGTAGGGGACCAGATCCTTTGAGTTAACCGCGGAGGAAGCTATCCTGCACTTGATGTATAATCTATCGCTTCAACTTAGCAGCCCGTGCGGTTAACAGAAGGTTATAACGGGCGTGGAGTTCCAGGAAGCTTTTCCGAGGCCACATCCACAGTCTATCCTGTGAGTGGTGCCCTTGAGGTTGTGCGAATCTCTGGCCTGTGACCTGTTGTGGGGAGTTGGATTACCCTTCCTTATGAAATATATGCCTTTCCAGATCATCCTGTTATTTACTTTTATGTTTAATTGTTATATTTGCTCATCTATGAGGGTGAAGTCTATGGTTTAATTTTTTATGAAACTGGCTCTTCAAATAAAAAAAAAATTTTTTTTTTTATTAAACCAAGGCGTGAATTATTACCATATGTCGGGTTCCCAGCCTGACCCCACTTCGGTCCCTCCTACTTCTAGACCATCAGGTGTTTCCGCCTTTATTCCTTCTACTACACCTGAAAGGCCCCTCCCACATAACCAGCGATTCGTCGCCGTCATTATTCTCTCAACATCCCAGGTGCCAAAGTGTTGTGCCAACTCTAAAATGTAAAGTTCTCAACTTAGTCGTTCTCATTTATACCCATATGCTGCTCCCTCTCCAGAAATGCCAGCTAATTCATCATTCCCGATATATTACTTATTACGATCCACTACCTCCAAACCTCTTACTGAGCAAAGAACCATTATTCTTGGCGATGCACTTGAAAAAGCTTTAGGAGTTGAAGACCCCCCTCCCTCCAGTCACGTTAATGAGGAATGGATCCTTTCTCGTTCAAGCTACTACCCGAAATCAAAGTTCCATTTTGTCATCCAATTAGCGTCTCGGAAACATCCCTCTAATTTTCCACTCCTGATGAAATAAGAAGCATCCAATGGCACTATTTAATTTCTTTAGAACATAAAACGAAGATATTGTCATTCTAAAATCTCCAGCATAAAAGATTTCGTTACAAACGTTTATAGATTTCCTCCTCGTCGGAACTCGCCTGACACCCCAAATCCGCCATTGTTGACCTTAATTTAGTATATCTTATCCACCTTCAAAGATGTAAATAGGGTTTACAAGCTACAGTGTTCGTGCGTTTATTCCCCGACCCAGACGTTGCTTTAAGAGAGCAGTATAAAAAAGGCAAGTTCATAGTAATAGTAGGAGGAGGAAAGATCTTAAGCCATAGAATATCGAAGTTAGTAGACCTTCGAGGTTTTCGAGACATGTTACTGAAGTGGAAAAGGAAATTTTATTTATATTTTTTCCTACTCGTCCGATCAACATCAAACTTTCAGGGATTATAGTCGGCAAGATGCATTTTTTTACGATAATATTTTATATACTCAAAATAGTGGCTTTAAAATTTCAAAAATTTTTTTTTAAATTTGTTCCAAGAACAAATCCAAAACTATTGCATATACAAAGAAATTATCTAAGTAAAAAATGTGCATCTTCCACGACTACATATGCTCTGAAAATTTCATCCAATTCGCATGAATGGAAATAAATTATCAAAATTTTTCATTTTAAAAACCGAAAAAAGTGGGTTTTGAATTTTGTGATTGCTGAGCACAAATTTCAAAAAATCGAAAAGCTACTTCGTGCATTTTGTAGGTAATGGACCTATCTATGTATATTTCGAGCATCTAAACACTGAAGTTAACAAAATAGAAGATCTAGATATATGTGGAAGTATATAATAGTTTTTATAGGTCTACCCTGATGCAAAGAAAAGGAAAAAAATACAACCATCTAATTTCAAATTAATTTGGGGGAGAGAGAATCATTAAGCACGGTTTGTTGGTTTTTCTGGCTGGTTCCTTTCAGGTTCACCAATTTGGTTTGTGATTCATTCTCTCTAGGTGTTTTTTCCCTATATTCTTATATATACGGACTGGATGGCTTCTTGCTCGTTTTAGGGCCAAACTATTTCAGGTTATAATAAGATTTGTTAAGTATGCATATATTTTCTCTGCATATACCTAATAAAACATATCATAACCTGAACTAGAGGGCCTGAAATGAGACCTAACCTTGATAAATGAATCAAAAATAAAAAGTATATGGGATTTTTAGGAACATTGAGAGGCTGTAACGTTTTTTCCTAAAGAGAGCGCTTATTTTCGTTTTCATTATTTTTCATTATTATTTTTTTTTAGAATATATCCTGTGATTTTTATAAAAATCGGGGGTGACACCCCTCTGCACTACTGTTACCATATTAAAAATTTTGGATCTTAGGTAGAGTTTGGAATGCGATCGATATATCTTTATAATTTGTGAAAACAAAAAATATCGATAAATTAGGAAATACGAAGTAATTTAATTTCTTTTCTTTATTTTACTGAAAATAAATAATAAGACAAAAAAGTATCAATTTGAAAAAAATTTAAGCTCACACACACACACACACACACACACATATATATATATATATATATATATATATATATATATATATATATATATATATATATATATATATATATATATATATATTATATATATATATATATATATATATATATATATATATATATATATAAACATTGATTTCATCTTCCCCACAGATTGTGGGTGGGGTGTGCAAACATGCACTTATAATGGATAAAATTGTACCACTCAAGACTTCCAATATTTTTATATGAACTCCAACAATCTTTTACTATTATGCTTCCAGGTTTAATTTTATCTTTAATGCAAGCAATACTTTCATCAGCATCGAGAATAGGATTTGACATACCTGAAAAAAATAATATCATAAAAAATATATTTTACCTAATCTAACCTAAACTACCTAGCCTAAACTAACCTAACCTAACCTAACCTAATCCTAACCTAACCTAACCTAACCTAACCTAACAACCTAACCTAACCTAACCTAACCTAACCTAACCTAACCTAACCTAACCTAACCTAACCTAACCTAACCTAACCAAACCTAACCTAACCTAACCTAATCTAACCTAACCTAACCTAAAAAGTCAAAAATAATCTAACATAACCTAACATAATCTAAAGTAACAATTCAAAAATAATCTAACATAACCTTACATAATTTACATAAGCTAACGTAACAATAAAAAAGTAATCTAACCTAAGCTAACAAGAAAAAAAGTAACCTCCAAATTCTCTCTCTCTCTCTCTCTCTCTCTCTCTCTCTCTCTCTCTCTCTCTCTCTCTCTCTCTCTCTCTCTCTCTCTCTCTATCTATCTATCTATCTATCTATCTATCTATCTATCTATCTATCTATCTATCTATCTATCTATCTATCTATCTATTTATCTATCTATCTATCTATCTATACTTTCATCTATCTATCTATCTATCTATCTATCTATCTATCTATCTATCTATCTATCTATCTATCTATCTATCTATCTATCTATCTATCTATTTTTATCTATCTATCTATCTATCTATCTATCTATCTATCTATCTATCTATCTATCTATCTGCCTATCTATCTATCTATCTATCTATCTATCTATCTATCTATCTATCTATCTATCTATCTATCTATCTATCTATATATATATATATATATATATTATATATATATATATAAAGGCCTGTATATATATCTGAAATTTTTATTTATAATAATATCCATATTTTTATTTATAAAATTTAAACATTGTAGATTTTTTTAATACTTTTTTGATAAAATGTGAAGTAACTTTACTATATATATATATTCATATATATATATATATATATATATATATATATATATATATTAAAGAATATATATAGTATATTGTATATATATATATATATATATATATAATATATATATATATATATATATATATATATATATATATATATATGGTTCAGATTTTTAATGTCATTAGAGACTGGTAGGTCCTACAGTAAAATTATAAATATTTAAATCAAATGGCTCAAGGATGGGATTTGAGCATTTTTTTATCCAGTGAATAGCCTCTGGTAAATCAAGATGGCAGGAAAGACTGCCCTTCTGACGGACTAAAGGAGCCCTGAACTGCTTAATTTGGGTGTCGTCCCTCCGACCATTCGTGAGTGAAACACTTCTTTCTGCCTCCCGTCACCGAGCCCCTAAAAAACTTTTAAAATTTTCCAAAAAACAAAATTATTTCACCAAATTTAGCTCGAGCCGACGGGGGACAGAGGGGGACGTTTTCCATATCCCGTAGGGGATGGTCGGAGGAACCCCGCGACACCCAAAGATCTGTGTGATGGTTCCGAGACCATCCCCGAGGGGGGATTAGTCCCCGTCAGCCCACCGGGAGCTCGAGACCCCGACTCTGCCATCTTTATGGTTTACCCTATGGTTTCCCTTTAGTTAAAAAAAAATTACTTCAAAAAAAAAAAAAAAAAATTAAATCCCATCCTTAGAATTTTCGGCTGATTCCAAATATATAATTTGTTTTACTGTAGGACCTGCCGTTCTCTAGCTACATACTGTGAGCATTAAAAAAATCTGACCATCTATATATATATATATATATATATATATAAATAAAAAATATAGATAAATGTAGAAATATATAAATATATATATATATATATATATATATATATATATATATATATATATATATATATATAAATAAAAATAAAAAATATAGTAAAGTCACTTCACATTTTATCAAAAAATTATATAAAAAAAATCTATAATGCTTAAATTTTATCAATAAAAATATCGATATTATTATCGATTAGAATATCGAAGGGGGGGTTATAACGAACCAGGCCCTATATATATATATATATATATATATATATATATATATATATATATATATATATATATATATATATATATATATATATATATTTATATTTAATTTTCTGAAACAAAAAAGTAAATTAATAAAAAGTTTTCGAGCTTCACCAACACAAACATTTAAATGCAATTTAAAATTTTTATAATTTTTATAGGTATATTTGATATCATAATTAATTCGATTTTCGAATATATCGTATCACATTCCAAACTTTACCTAAGACCCAAAAATTTTCTATAAAGAATGGTGATCCATGTGAGGTAAAGGTTTGGTACTGGAGTTTGTGTTTGAAAATTGAAATAGTTTATAATTCTTTAAAATTTCAAAACTCTTTCGTCAAAATTAATCTTCTTAGATTGAAACGAAATATTTAGTTACTATCATAACTATGTTAGTTACTGTAATACCAGTGAGTGACCAGTGAGTGAAGTTGTGTTAATTTTTGCTCTCCAATTTTATTAATATAATTTGTGTATTTGAAAGTGAATTTAGTAAACAAATTAGTGTTGTTGTTTCTAATTAACTACTGCTTGTGTATATAACTACAGTCATTACAATTGTTATATTAATTTTGTGATAATTTAAATTTGATAGCCTAACCCTAGGCTAACATAAGTAAGAGTTTTTACTATTTTCTGTGTCTGGGTTTATTTGGATTCTTAAATAGACTTTCTGTATTTAATACAGTCTTTATTAATTGTTACTTTAATTTAGTGATAATTTTTAAATTAAATTAGGTTTAGTCACAGACTACAGTTGTCTACTTTATAATTTTTATATATCCTTGGCCTAGGCTAAGCTAAATAAATTGTTTAAATTTTTTAACCCCTATTTTAAAGAGAGTAGTTTATTTCTTTTAGGCTTTTTAGTGATATTTAAACTGTAGTTAGTAAATAATAAGTACAGGTTAGTAAGCTAATAATAATTTAAAGTTTGTATGCTCTGTGTGATATCTGTGAGATTGTAAGAGGTGAATATGTGAATAGATGCCCTGCTTGTGATTTGAATGCAGAGAATGTGTTGTTAAGGGAAGAAATTGCAAGACTGAGTGAAAATTGGATTGAAAGAAGAAGTATTTGAGTTGAGAAAGGAGGGAAGAGATAGGAAAAACTTAGTAGGGATGTCGAGGCGAGGAGGGAGCGGGATATAGGGGTAGACAGGTATAGTGATTCACCTAGGCAGGAAGATGAGAGGGAAAAGGGTAAAGTAGGGTATAATAGGTCTGCAGATGAATATAGAGCTGTAGAAACTAGAAATAATGATTTAAAGATGAGGATCTCGAAAGTCAGTCAGCCTTTGACCTGCAGTAACAGGCTCGACTGTCTTCCAGATGGGGAGGAATCAGAGAGTGCCAATGGTGTAATGTTGAGTTTTCTGAAGGGAAGACTGATAAATTGCTAATTGAGACTCTATGATACGATACCTAGATAGGACTTTTCAAACTAAGAATAAAAAGAAACGATTGAGAGTATGTTATCCAGGTGCCAGAGTGAGTGATATCGTGGATAGGATAGATAGAGAGATTGATTCTACAAATGTTGATTCAGAGGTGATTGTGCATGTGGGTACAAATGATATAGGGCATAGAAGGTCAGAAGAATTAATAGCAGATTATAGGAGATTGATTCAGAAGATGAAAGCTAGTGGAAGAAGGTGCATGATTTCAGGGATTTTACCTAGGTTAGGTGCAGGTCAGGAATGGGGAGTAGGGCTTTAGGTGTAAATGAAAGGGTTAGGAAATTATGTTTTTCAGAAAATATTAGGTTTTTGGATTTGTGGAGAGAATTTCTGGATAAAGATCTTTTGCAGCAGATGGAGTTCACTTGAGTCGTAAAGGTGTTGAGCTTTTCAGTACCAGTTTGGAGACTTGTTTAGCAAAAAACTAGGTAAAGTTGGGGTGGTGGGCTAAATCTGGATACAAATAATAGCAATGGTAACTGTAATAGTGGGGAGATAAATAAAACTAATATTGTTACAGAACCAATAATGATGATATCAATAAAAATAACAGCATTTCGAATATCAAATGCTTTTACACAAATGCTCATAGCCTTAGAAATAAAAAAGATGATTAGTTATACCATAGATGAGAATCTAGACATTATTTGCATAACTGAGGCATGGGTTAATGAAGAATTATATGGAGACTCCTTTCAGGAATATGAAATAGATGGATATTCACTTTATTTATACCAGCGTAGAGGAAAGAAGGGTGGTGGTGTGGCGCTTTATGTTAAAAGCAATATTAAATCTGTGTTAATGACTGCATTAAAAATAATCATGACGTTGAATCTGTGTGAGTAGATATCCTTATGTACAATAAATCATATAGAATAGGGGCATTTTATAGACCTCCTGGCCAGAGTCAAGAATTAAGCAGAAATGGTGAAAGAAATTGAGACAGCATGCCGCAATAAAGAAAAAGGCATAGTCATAATTGGAGATTTAATTTTCCTGTGACATTCACTGGGATTTCTGGTCAAATGTAGATCACAGTAGTTCTGCATTTACAAATTGTATACTAGACTACTTTTTGAGCCAGATGGTCCATGAACCTACAAGACAAGATGCACTGCTTGACTTAATATTAACTAATGGTGAAAGTATAGAGGAGGTTAGAGTTGAGGAGAATTTAGGAATTAGTGACCATAATTTAATTAGATTTAGCATGAATGTGATATCAGGCCCAAATTGAAAGTTAATAAGGAAAAGACCTTAGATTTCTGAAATGGCGATTTTTTACAAAATTTTGAGACGACTGCTTAGTACAACTGACTGGGATAAAGAGTTTAAAGACCAAAACTGTTTTATCATGTGGGAACATTTTAAGCAAATTTTAATGAATATTCAGTCAGTATGTTTTAAAGATAAAACCCATAAGGGTGGCGAAGAGAAACCTGTTTGGTGGAATAGAGAGATAAGAGAAAATCAATGAAAAGCGCAGATGTTTTAAAATATTCAAGGGTAGTAATAGGGAAGATGATTTAAAAAATTATAGGAAAAATAGAAATGAACTTAACCAATCAATAAGAAAGGCAAAGAGAGAGGCAGAAATTAATTTAGCAAGGAATAGTAATAAGGACCTGAAGAAGTTTTTTAGCTTTTTATAAATTTAAAAGTAAGAATAGGACAATTGGTCCAATTAAAATTGATGAAAATTTAGTGAGTTCAGATAAGGAGTTGGTCAACATTTTCAATGCTTATTTTGCATCAAGTATTTACTCAGGAAAGATTAGATAATAGTTCAGAGACTAATTTTTTGTATGCAAGTAACAAATACAAACTGACAGAAAATTTACTTTATGCCTAGGCTAGTAAAAGTACTCGACTGGTTATTGATCCAAGTAAAGCTGCAGGCCCTGATGGTATATATGGTAGAATTCTGAAAGAGGGTGGTTTCAGCATTGCAAAGGCACTGTATTTGATTTTTAAGCGATCTATAACATTTGGTGAGGTACCAGATGACTGGAAAACAGCATATATGTTGTGCCTATTTATAAGAAAGGTAGTAAGGAAGATTTGGGAAATTATAGGCCAGTTAGCTTAACATCTCTGGTTGTAAAGGTTCTGGAAAAGCTACTGAAAGGTCATATAGAGAAATATTTAGAAGATAACAAGGTATTGTATGACTCCCAGCATGGTTTCAGAAAGGGTAGGTCATGTCAGACAAACCTTTTAGAATTTATGGAATACATTACTGACTGCATTGACCGAGGAGATCCAGTTGATATTATATATTTAGACTTTTTAGTAAAGCTTTTGATAAGGTTCCCCACATAAGGCTGATGAAAAAGTTATTGCAATGTGGTATAGGTGGAGTGGTACATGGTTGGATTAAAGAGTGGTTGCGAAATAGAAAACAGTGTGTACAACTAAATGGGAATAAATCATCATGGGAAATAGTGAAGAGTGGTGTCCCACAGGGTTCAGTGCTGGGGCCACTATTGTTCCTCATATATATAAATGATTTAGACCAGGGACTTAAATGCAAGGTTTCTAAGTTTGCAGATGATACTAAAGTGGCCACCTCAGTTAGGAATAGTGAAGGATGCATAAAGATTCAAAATGATCTTGATAAACTTCTTGGGTGGGTAGATAAGTGGCAAATGAATTTTAATAGTAAAAAGTGTAAGGTTCTTCACCTAGGTTACTCAAATAAAAGTTTTAACTACGATATGAATAGGGATTGGCTTGAGTCTGTAGACCAAGAAAAAGATTTAGGTGTGATTATAAGCAGTAATTTGAAAGTAGCTAATCAGTGTTTGGAAGCTAGAAATAAAGCTAATAAGATGCTGGGCATAATAAATCGCAATGTTGTTTACAAGAGCAAGGAAGTAATAAGTAAACTGTATAATAGCTATGTTAGGTCAGTAATAGAGTATTGTGCACAAGTTTGGGCCCCTTATTTAAAGAAAGACTTAGATATGCTAGAGAGAGCGCAACGTAGAGCAACAAGGATGATTTCTGGGTTTGAGGGTAAGAGCTATGAGGAGAGGCTGAAGGAGTTAGGAATGTTTTCTGTAGAAAGGCGATTTCTCAGAGGGGACATGATACAAGTCTACAAAATATTTACATCTATTGATAACATAGAGACCAATAAATTTTTCATAGTAGAACATGGACAGGTGACCGGGGGGCATAATAAGAAAATTAAGAAGAAAGCATGCCATCTTGATATAAGAAAGCATGCATTCAGTAATAGGGTTGTTAAATTTTTGGAATGGTTTGTCCACATGAGGTTGTTGAGTGCGACTCGATTGCAACATTTAAGAAACGGTTAGATTCGTTTATGGATGGGTTGGGTATCATATAATAATATATTGACGAAGCCAAATTGGCGGGTTTTTAGTTATAGCAGTTATTGTTAGATGGCATGTGTGACCATAACTTAGTTATTAATGCATGTGGATGGTTTGGGTATCATATTTATATATCATTAGTTTTGACTAAGCCAAATTGGTGGATTTGTAGTTACAACAAATTGACAAGCCCTAGGGTGCTTTGTGGATTTGCATGAGCATGTTTGGGTAGTGGGTTGACTGGGGCAGTCTCGATAGGCCCATGTGGCTTTTTACTGTCTCTATATTCCTAATGTCCTAATGTCCTAATGTCCTAATTCGGGATAGGCTAGTTTAGGTATTTAGCTAGGTGGTAAAATTATCGACAAATTTTGATTGGCGACGCAAAGACTACAAACCTTATTTATTTATTTTTTTGTTTTTTTTATATAGTTTAATAGAAATTTTAGGAAAGTACATGTACTATATAATTAAAATAAATATTTTAAATGAACATTCCTAGTTACATAAGGCCAGTTCATAAATATTTTATTTTATATAGGCTAGTTTTATAATTTGTTCATATTTTATTTTATGGTAATAGCAGGGATGGCATGGAAAAAATCAATTGATATAAATCAACTGATTTTTTCACTTTATTTTATGCTCCAAGAAAACACTATTTTTTGATTTTTCTGATTATTTGTTTTTTTATGTATATATTTTAATTTTTGTATATTTTAGTGATTTAACTTGTAGCTATAGAAATAAAAAATTCAGGTAATTATTTCCAATAACTGCCTC
>JABUQX010116186.1:0-27500 GCA_015478945.1 Trachelipus rathkii | reverse complement strand
ATATATATATATATATATATATATATATATATATATATATATATATATATATATATATATATATATATATATCTTTTAACACACGGTTGAGTCAACAATCAAGGTTATTTGCTCACAAACTACAAACCCCTGCCAAACGTAAAAATAATTATTTGTTTATCAAACTGATTAATTATTTATATTTTTATCAAACTGATTAATTATTTATTAAATTATCTTACCACCACTTACTGGTTTTGGGTAGATAGATATATTTTCGCGTGTCTACACACCAAAAAAAAAATTAAATATATATTTGAAATTCACGGCATTAGGTACGGAAATATTTGAAATGCTGACACAACCACAACGTGAGCGCTAGCACAGTTGTTGTACATAAATGTATAGCAAAGATTAATAATACACTATGTGTATAGTATATATATCCGATTCTTTTAGTTAGTGTGACTCTATATTTTAAAATCAGTTATGTACTCTACTTGACTTCAAATTTTGTACGATTATTAATAGCATCGCTCGCTGTTGATAATTCGTTAATGCACAATACACAAGTAGTCAAGTACATTTTATTTTATAACCAGTTTTATAACCTTTATTTTAAAACCAGTTAAAAATAAACAACTTAAATTGGCTACAAACAAATGTCAAAATAAAAAAAATGTACGTCTTTTATAATAAAAATTCAATTAAGTTTTTCAAAATTTTTGTGTGAAAAGTTTATAAAAAATTGCTTTGGGAGTCGAAAGGAGTCGCTTATCGACTCCCACTCCGACACTCCCAACTTTTTGGGAAATCGACTCCGACTCCTTACCCCTGAAAACGCCCGACTCCCGACTACGACTCCCCATCCCTGATATATATATAGAAGTATAAGCAGAGCATAGCATATAAAGGAAGATATATATACAGCAGCAGTATACATATGCTATATGAGAAAGAGGTTATATATATATATATATATATATATATAGTTAGTTATTATATATATATATATATATTATATTATATATATATATATATATATGTTATATATATATATATATATATATATATATATATATATATATATATATATATATATATATATATATATATATATATATATATATATATATATATATATATATATATATATATATATATATATATATATATATATATATATATATATATATATATATATTTTTCTCAAAAAAAGGATGGTATAACAGGTGGTTTTGGAGTGTTGGGAGAAAATGAGAATGGTAGGAAGGTGATTGATTTCTGTGAGGAGAGAGGTATGTGTGTAAGTAATGCTTTCTTTAAACACAAGAGTATCCATAAGTATACTAGAGTTGGTGTAGGTAGAGATGGTATCGAAGTGAAAGTATGATTGATTTTGTGTTGGTGAAGATGATGTTGAAGTATGTGTTGGATGTTGAATCAGTGAGGGGTTTAGGAATGGGATTATCGGATCATTATGTTGTTCTATGTAAAATTAAGTTAGTGGGGATTTGGATGGAGAGGAAGGTGATACGGAAGGAAGTGGGTAAAATTAAGAGTGAGAAGTTTAGTGAACAAGGTAATAAAGATAAGTATGTAAGAACGCTCGCAAGTAAATCAGTTGAATGTGAGCAAGTTGAAACTGAATAAATCTGGAAGCAAATGAAGGAAGCAATTGTTAGCAGTGCAAAAGAAGTATGTGGGTGTGCTAAAGTAGGAAGTAAGAATGATAACAGTGAGTGGTGGAATGAAGAGGTGATGCAAGCGGTTAAAAGTAAAAAGAAGTGTGGTTGAATGTACTAAAAGCAAATGATGAAGTTTCAAAAGAAAGATGCTTGGAATTATATAAGGAGGAAAAAGGAATGCTAAAAGATGCATACGTAAGAGAAAAGAAGAGGTAAATGAACAGTTTGGAAGGAGGATGAATGGGGACATACAAGGGAATAGGAAGCTCTTCTGGAAGGAAGCGCGGAAGGTTAAGAATTAGAATAAGGGGAACCTGCTTAGAATAATGAATAGGGATGGTGCTTTTGTAACTGATGAAATGGATGCGAGTGGAGTGTGGAAAGAACACTTTGAAAATCTGTATAATATTGGCAGTAATGATGAGGTGATAATGACTGTGTGTGGGTTTGATGGTACAAGAAAGAATAGGTATTTTGGGGATGAGGTTATTAGCAAAGAGGAGGAAATAGGTAGAGTGAGAAAGTTGAAGAATGGTAAATCTGCAGGTATAGATGAAATTACTGGTGAAATGATCAAGAACGGAGGCATGGTGATTGATTGGATCTTGAAGTTGTGTAATAAAGTGTTTATGGAGGGTATAGTTCCGAGGGATTGGAGGAGAGCAGTAACAGTACCCTTATATAAGGGTAAGGGAGATAAAGGGAACTGTAGAAATTATAGGGGAATTAGTTTATTGGAGTGTTATAAGGTAGATATATGCTGGTATTTTGGTTGAAAGAGTGCGCCGAGTGACTGAAGGACTGATTGGTGAAGAACAAGGTGCGTTTAGGAGTAGTAGAGGATGTGTGGATCAAATCTTTAAATTGAAACAAATGATTGAGAAAATGAGGGAGAAGAAGAATAAATTGTATTTAGGTTTTATGGATTTGCAATAGGGGTATGATAGGGTTAATAGGGAAGGTCTATGGCAGGTGTTAGTGATATATAGTGTTGATGGTAGGCTTCTGAATGGAATCAAAATATGTATGAGGATAGTGAGGCGTGTGTAAGAATAAATGGTGTCAAAAGTCATTGGTTTAGTATTAATAGCGGAGTGAGGCAGGGTTGTGTTATGTCTCCTTGGTTTTTCAATTTGTATATGGATGGGGTTATGAAAGAATTGAAGGTAGGCATGACAGGAAATGGTGTTAGAATGATGGAGATGAGTGGAGGGTGCCCTTACCCATTATATGGATGTTTTGGTTTTGTGTGGCGATCTCAAGAGTTTGAGAGGATTGGCAGAGATTTAGCAGTGTGTAAAAGGAGGGGTTTGAAAGTAAACATAGGTAAGAGTAAGGTTATTGTGAGTGAGGACAAACCTCAGTGTGTTATGTTAGATGGTGAGCAGCTGGAACAAGTAAGGTCTGAGTTTAAATATTTAGGGTATATGTTGGATGAGAAGGGAACGGATGATGCAGAGTATAGTAGGAAAGTTGTGAATGCCAGGAAGGTGGCTAGTGCAATTAAAAAGTTGGTGAATGTAAAACTCAAGTCTTTAGTGCGCTAGGGTCTTACATGACGGTATGTTGTTACCTGTTATTGTATAGTAGTGGGAGACTATGGTCTGGAATAAGAAGTATATATAGATCTAAAGTTCAATGTGTCAGATGGACAATCTTAGGGCATGCTAGGTGTGAGAAGAATTGATAAAATGAGGAATGAACATACTAGAGAGTTGTGTGAAGAAAAAGGTAAACGAGAGAATAAATGAAAGTGTGTTGAGATGGTTTGATATGTGGAAAGGATGAATGATAGTCAGTTTTTAAAGGGATGTATAAAGTGGCAAGTGTGTTAAAACCAACGCTGGGAGATCGCAAAAAAAGCTCCATTGAGTCAGTGAACGAATGCTCTGAAAGGGAGAGAAATGCGAGTTTACAGAGGCTGAGAATAAAGGTACAATAGGAGAGAATGTGGTGGGGTTTTGTGAGGGTATGGTTGTGGCCCACCTGGGTCATGGGATGAACCCTTACACTGACTATTTACCATAGTGAGGGTCCGGCGCAGTCCCGTGAAGCCATAGGGTGGATTTTCTGACCGCGATGAGTTCTCACTACAGAGGGGGGAGGGGTAAGGCTGGGCTTTCTTTTCTGCTTGCATCTTCTTCTGCTTTTCTTTTATGATGCTTGTTGCGCAGCTTACCACCAGTCCTGGGGAGAAAAAGGTAGATGAAGTATATATATATATATATATATATATATTTATATGTGACTATTATAGATATATATATATATATATATATATATATATTATATATATATATATATATATATATATATATATATATATATAGTTATATATATATATATATATATTAGGGATGTGTCGAATAGTGAAAAAGCCGAATACCGAATATTCGGCTAAATATTCGGCCGAATAATCACTTCGCTATTCGGCCGAATAGTTATTTCAAAGTTCGGTCATCCATTTAGGTAAAAATAAAGAAAACTTACAATAAAAAAAGGTGAAATTTTTCTTGGATGGACTTTTTGTAGCAGATATATAGTAACTCGGAGGTGCTGATCATATATATTCTCTGATTTGCTGTATCACATCCCGTTTCGTGCAATCATGGATCCCTATTTTTGCATACTCCAGAATGACAAAATTCATGTGCGCACTACGAAGCTGTATAAACGTTACCTTCCGCATATATCTGCAGTAGCAGCAAGTTTACTGCGGTCGATATTCGGAAGCATGTGGTAACTTTAGCACGTCTACATGTATGATGCAATGATCTGATGATGTCTATCATCCATCTGAAATACAGCGGATGGTCCCTCATTGTTCACCCAGGGTGAACTGAACGATCTTGTATGAGAGTTGTATTTCGTCGGTTGTCCTGAGCTGTTGACTGAGGCCGCATGAAAAATGGTCACGGGACCATGGCACAAGCAGAGTAACATTTTATCAGAATAGAGAAGCAGAGCTAGCGGAGGCTCTTCCAGTCAGATGGTAACCTTGAGTATTGCAGTAAAGTTGCAGGCCTACTACTCGCTATGGAACTCCCAGCATACGATGCAGGTGAGTGGCGACTATTTATTGACACTTTCAAGAGCAGTTTAATGTGTGTGTTGTTACACAACGGCAACAGGTATGCTTCGGTTCCAGTAGGGTACTCGGTATGGATGAGAGAGGAGTATGCAAAAATCAAGAGAGTTTGGAGAGGCGTTACAATATCAGGTACATGGATGGTAAATATGCGTCGACCTCAAAATGGTAAACATTTTTCTCGGTCAGCAAGGTTTCACCAAATACCCCTGCTTCCTGTGCTATTGGGACAGCCGGGCCGCAAAGGATCACTGGAGCAAAAGAGAATGGCCACTGAGGGAAACCTTGACGCCAGGTGACAGGAACATCTTATGTGAACCACTTGTACAGAGTGAAAACATCATCTTACTTCCACTACACATAAAACTTGGTTTGATTAAACAATTTGTGAAGGCCCTAGACCATGATGGTGAATGCTTCCGCATATATGCTCAACGCTTCCTGGTCTGAGTGACGAGAAGAAAAAAAGCTGGGATATTTGATGGCCCACAAATACGGACACTCCTCCGTGATGCTGCCTTTGCTACAACAATGACTGTGTTAGAGGCAAGAGCGTGGAATGTTTTTTTCAGATGTAGCACAGAATTTTTCTTGGGGAACAGGAAAGCTTCTAGAAACCACTAACATTGTAATAGGAACTGCAGATTACCATTCTCATGGATGTAGTATGAGTATAAAAGTTGAACTACTTACATTCTCACCCAAGAAAATTTCCTCGGATAACCTAGGCGATGTTAGTGATGAGCAGGTTGAAGAACCCTTCCATCAAGATCTAAAGTTCATGGAAGAACGTTACCAAGGCAAGTGGGATATCAATATGATGTCCGACTATTGTTGGAGCTTGATGAGGAATATTCCTAGACGCTATGCACAGTAGATCGTCTACGAAGAAAAAGTTACTACCATCGTAGGTATGTTTACATTAACTAAACCCATTCCTTCTATTACATCCATTGTTGTCCCATATTACTTTTTATTCATAGTTGTATTATATGTTTAACATATATCTATCAAAGACATGTATCATATCATTGTGATTTGTTTCTCTCCTTTCATATATCCAATAATATATATATATATATATGTTATATATATATATATATATATATATATATATATATATATAGTTATATATATATATATATATATATATATATATATATATATATGTTATTATATATATATATATATATATATATATATATATATATATATATCCTTAATAAAAAATATACCCTCTTGAAAAGGTAAAAATCATAAAATTTTACAAATCTGTATTACACACAATATCTCACAAATGCGATGTGATATGCAAAAACCGATTACATTTTTTGGAATCAGCACATCAATAATCAATTGCAAAATCCCGTCCAAGAAATTTCATGTTTACCAGTGTTATATACAAAGTAATAAAACAAAGTAAATAACTATTTCTTACCTATAGCAAACCATTCACATATTAAAATAATTAAATGAAAATTGAAAGTTTCTGTAGTTAAAGATATTAAACTAAACTTCATTTGAATAAGCTCTGTTAAAATGACAGAACATTAGCAGTTCTCCATTTTTCAGGGGATAACCTATTTCTTGTGGCTTCATAAATATTTCTCCTGTTCTAAATATTCTTTCACTTCGACTGATGACGGTGGAGCTGAAAGGTATTTTTTATTGCTAGTTTTTTTCAAATTCATAAAATTATTTCCAGTGTTTTTCCGCCAATTGAAGGGAACATCATTGTCTCTCTGGTCAAAGTAGGCAAACTTATATATTACTTATTTCTTGATGTCACTCCGTATGTAGCCTTTTATTTTTATGTACAATAATCACAATGTCAAAAGAATGACTTTCTTTTTCACTCACAATTTCTTTCTGTATGACGATTTTGATGCCACAATTTTTTAAAAACAATCCATTAAAGTGAAAATGGAACCTTCAGCTTCACTTTCCCACTACGTGAATCATCGTCAACAGAAGAGTCAGGAGCTAAATTCATGCATTTCTTTCCATGCCTCAACGAACCATATTTTTACTGATTCATCTGATTCATGTTGAAAATTAGCTTGAATCGTAGATCTAAAAAGTAGCTACACACAAAGATTTATCACAAAGAAACTTAGAAAGTCTTTTATTTCTTAAGCTCTTCAACGAGTGAAATTATTCCACTGAAGCTTGCTCTTAATTGCCTTATTTAAAAATAGATTTATTGCTGAAAATGGAAGGGATCACTTGGGCGACTGTTACTTCACCGTTTAATGCTTGTTTTAGTGATGTTGTCAATTGGCTAAGTAAATGGAATAATTTGCCACTGAAAATCGTCAACATTTTCGATTGCATTCAGCAGCGTATATGGATAGAGGAACTTTTTGTTCAAACAATCTTTAAAGCATATCATAAGTTCTGTTTCAGCGTGGTAGAAACGCTCTTGAATTAATTTGAGTGCTGTTTGACATTCAGCCGCATCTGTAAAGTTTTAAGCTTTGCAGCTGCGTTGCTGAATGGTGAAAATGAGAGGATATGCTTCTGCAAGTAAATAACTTTAACAGACTTCTGACACAATATTGAATCGTGAATGCATAGCTGCAACATGTGAATAAAACATGAAATTGATAGCAAGCCACTCTCCCCTTTTACCAGCTACCATGTTTGGTCCATTATCCTGTATCACTAAATGAATTCTATTTTTTAGAGTATTGAAAATGTCAAAGGCCCTTATAGGATCTGACAAATGACAAAGATTTTCGCCATATTGGCTACAAAATTTGCTATATTTATTTTTTTTTGGAAAATAAGTTTCTAAAATTTCAATTTTAAATTGAAATAACTTTCCTTTATGTTGACGTAATTTATTGTTTATAAAGCTCAATATTCGCCCGAATAGTTCGGCAAAAGCCAATACTGAATATTCGTTATTTTGGCTGAATAGCCGAATACTAATACTTACCGAATATTCGCACATCCCTTTAATATATATATATATATATATATATATATATAGCAGTTAGTTAGATATATATATATATATATATATATATATATATATGAGTTGAAAGATACATATGTATATATATATATATACCGGTATATATATATATAAGATATATATATATATATGTAAATATATATATATATATGAGTTATATATAGGTTATTTATATATATTCATATATATATATATATATATATATAATATATATATATATATATATATATATATAATCAGATCATGTGAAATGTGATAATTATATGCCCTAGAGCACTAATAATACTTTAAGTACTAAACTCTGCTTTATATATTGCATACCTCTTTTAACATATTGTATTTACTGTATTTTAATGCTAAATACCCTAAAAAGACTTGATATATATATATGAAAAAAAAGTAATTTAAAAAAAACAAAAACTATTTTGGCCTTTGGTTTTTTTTTTTTTTTTTTAAAACGGACACATTTTTTTTTAAAATCCCAACCCAAAGTGTGGTAGATCCACATTTCTTCAAATGCATTAAAATGATGAATAAATGTAAACCAAAGACTGTAAAATACCTATACCATGGTTTATTTAGGTTAGGTCTTAGTTTAGGTTATAAGTTTTGTTAAAAATACACAGTAAATCTGTGCATACTTAACAAATCTTATAACCTGAACTAGTAGCGTAGATCAATCTAGGTTAGGTCTAGGTTTATAGCATTGTTGATCCAAATAGGTTAGGTCTCGATTTAGGTCCTTGTTATGAATGGAGTATAAAAATTTTAGAGAAAAATGTGACACTTCTGCACTACTATTACCTATAAAGGTTTTGTCTTTATAATTTCAATAGAGTAGAAATAAGAAGTACGTTCAACCAGAACTTAGAAGTTATGGAAATATTTGACATGTTTATTCTTGAAGACTTTGAATTAAATTTTAATGCAAATTTTTAGGAAATATATTTTATTCTGTTTACAGTGTGTTAATTATTAGAAATATATTTTTGTTAAAATAAATAAAAAATGGATATCAAATCAGAAATTGAAATTAAAGAAGAAGAATTAGATTTAGAAAATTACTGCTATCAACAAAGTTCTCAGGTTGGTTATATATATATATATATATATATAAGGTTGGAGCAGCAGCATAGCAGATATAGTTATATACAGGTTATTAGATCTAAGTAATTTTACATTATACCAAGATTCAAGTTATTATTATTATATATATATATATATATATATATATTAACGGCATATATATATAAATAGATAGTTAGTTGTTAAGTTACATATATATTATATATTGCTACATATATTACATATATTATTATTATTATTATATATATTTTAAGAAGAATTTTATTTCTATATATAGTATATATATATATATATATATATATATATATATATATATATATATATATATATATATATATATATATATAATATATATATATATATGTATGTATATACAGTAAATTGGCACTTAAATCGTATTTTTCAAAAGTCCCAGAGTGGGTTTGAACCCTTACCCTTTTAAGGATGTTATGCCAAGAGGTACTCCCTAACCATGATGAGCTAAAAGGAAACCTGCCAAGTTCCTCTGAAAGCTTTGCTTCCCAAGATTAGTGAAGGCATGTCGTTGACATCTAAAATCCAGATAGGTCTCTCAGCCCACACTCGGGTCAGAGGTAACACTTGGTTAAATTTTATTCGGGAGCTAAATAGGTATACAGTAAATTGGCACTTAAATCGTGCTTTTATTTGTATTTTTCAAAAGTCAGAGGGTTTGAACCCTTACCCTTTTGGATGTTATGCCAAGAGTGTTACCCCAACCACGATGAGCTAAAAGGAAACCTGCCAAGTTCCTCTGAGAGCTTTTGCTTCCCAAGAGTGAGTGAAGGCATGAGTCGTTGACATCTGAATCCCTCTAGACAGGCCTCCCCTGCCCACACTCAGGTCAGAGGTAACACTTGGGTAAATTTTATTCGGGAGCTAAATACATATGGTAAGGGTTCAAACCCACTCTGGGACTTTTGAAAAAAAAAAAAAAAAAAAAATAGAGTATATATATTATTATTATTATGATATATATTATATATATATAGTTATTATTATATATATATATACATATATTATTATTATTATTATGTTATAAGGTTATTATTATTATTATACATACATATACATATTGTTGATGGGGTGAATATATATGGTATATATATTATTGTTATTATTATATATTATTATTATTACATATATATATATATATATATATATATATATATATTACATATTATATTATTATATATATTGCTTGATGGGGTGAATATACATATATATGAAGATATAAATATATAGGCTAATAGTTACTATTACAGCATATATACATATGATGTATGCTGGTTGGCAGCTGGCTATGGTTATTGCTATATATATATATATATATATATATATATATATATATATATATATATATATATATATATATATATATATATATATATATATATATATATATATATATATATATATATATATATATATTTATATATACCCATTTTGCCCATGGTATATATGACACTCCAATGCCAAATGGTTCGCCTTTCTGTTCTGCATTCGTATCAACACTCATCCTCCAGACAACATCTTAGAAACACCACCTTTTATCCACATACCATATATGCATACTTATATCCACACCCCTTTCTAGACAACATCCTGCAGACATCCTTATCCCTTATATCTCTGTGTGGGGAGAAAAAAATTGCCCACATCCTATGTCCTGCGTGTCGTATAAGGCGACTAATGGACAGTGGTAGTTAGGCTGGCTTCCCACTACCACTTATCTTTTGCAATGAATGCTAATGCATGCCTCAGAGAAGGTTGTGATCGCCATAAACGGCCTTCTATCTTTTGGCGAAAATGTATGAATCGTATGGGTACATGAAATGGCAGAGGAATAAATGTTGAGGAGAAGAGGAGAGAGGTAATGGATGTATTTAGAAAGAGCAAATTTGATTTGCTCTCTGTGACTGAAACAAAGATGAAAGGAAACGGCGAAATTGATAGGTGTAATGTGAAATGTTTTGTGTTGGCGTGGAAATTAATGAAAGGGGGATAGAAGGATTTGCAATTCTGATGAGTGACTTGTGGTAGAGAGCTATGGTAGATTTTGTGTGTGAGTACTAGAATTCTAAAGGTTAAATTTAAGTTTGAAAAGGTCAAAATTTGTGTGGTTGTGACATATGGTCCATCTGAGGATAATGTTAAAGAGTGCGATTTTCTGGGATAATCTGAATGATGTTTTGGATGGGGTGAGTAGGAGATTCAGTTCATTTGCCACATTATCTGCCTACCCAAGGATTTTTTTTTTTACAGTTGTCACCACCATTCACGGGCAGAGCCCTATTCAAGGAGGGGGTATAGTACGCTCAAAAGTTCACCCTCAAGCGCAAATTACGCATATGAACACAGACTTTAAAGTGAGAGAGATTAAATTCAGCAGGAAATACAGAAGATTTACGAGAATTCCATAGAACAGAGGTGGTGGGAAAGAAGGAATCACCGCAATGAACTAGCCTGGAGTTACCAATGTCAACTCAAAACTCGTGCGCAGATACAGCCCCCTTGTGGTATGAGGGGGATGGTAAAGGTGGTGGTACGCGAGTAATAAGTTCCCTCGAGCACCTGCTGCTGCGGTACCTATAGGATAGTGATAAAGCATCAACATCGCTCAGCAAAGATAGAGGGTCAAGTGAACTGGAAAGTACAGAACAATTTATAAGCCTTTTGGCCTTTGGCTCGACCCTGTCCAAAAGCCGGGTGAAACCAGAACCCCCCCCCCCAAGATATGAGAGCAGTACTCCATACATGGGTGGATGAGACCCTTGTATAGCTGGAGCAACTGAGAAGAGGAAAAAAAGTCGCAGTCTAAACAGAACTTCCAGTTTCTTTGAGGCCGCCCTAGCAACTGTTGTGATGAGAGGTTTCCAAGACATAAATCGGTTAGTATATCGCCAGTAGACCTCGAGCGCCGAAAGCCGTACTGGCGATCGGAATGAGTTTCCAGATGGTCTAAGAAGTGAGAGTTGAGAAGGGTTTCAAAGATCTTAGAATATAAGTGAGAGCTATAGGGCGATAGTTAGATGGATCAGAGCGGCTTCCTTTTATCGGAATAGGTTGGACATGTTCAAACTTCCAACACTGAGGGAAAGTGCTAGTATTGAGACATAGAGAGTATAGTTGAACGAGGGGCATGGATAGCACGGAAGCACACTTCCTCAAAGCTCGGGGAGGAATGCCATCCGGGCCACCCGCCTTCCTAACGTTCATAGATTTCAGGGGCCCATGCACCCAATCAAATGTAATAACTGGCAAAGGCATAGGACACCTGAGAAGAGAATTAGTAGGAAGAGGAATGACAGAATCATCCAGGGTTGAGTTAGAGGAAAATAGAAGTCCGAAGAGATTGGCCGCCTTAGTTTTAGAATTAGCAACAGAATCATCAGATCGAATAAGAGGAGAAAAGACAGAATATAAAATTAAATTTATACATAAGAGAAGATTTCAAACAGGAGAACCAATTAGGTCAGCACACTGGTGGCCCAATTCACCCCTTCAAGGTAAGTCTAAATGAACTTTATTTAAACTTTAATAAAATTATTATTATTAGAATTACATTATTATTTATTTGTGTGCTTATGACCTACTATAGGGCTTTGATTTTCAGGAGAAAAAAAATTCCAGGAAGTGTATTAGGGGAAAGTGGGGAGACAAAGTTATACCTAAAGTGGCCCATGTCACCCTGCCCAATGCTATACCGGGATTATATATACGGTATATTGTTATTATTATTATATAATAATATATATTATTATTATTGGTTATATATATATATATATATATATATATATATATATATATATATATATATTATTATAAGAAAGAAAGAGTACTAATATATATATATATAATATATATATAGATATATATAGTCGCCAAATATATATACTATATATATATATATATATATATATATATATATATATATATATATATATATATATATATATATATATATATAGGTAGAGATGGTATCGAAGTGAAAAGTATGATTGATTTTGTGTTGGTGAAGAAGGAGATGTTGAAGTATGTGTTGGATGTTAAATCAGTGAGGGGTTTAGGAATGGGATTATCGGATCATTATGTTGTTCTATGTAAAATTAAGTTAGTGGGGGCTGATGGAGAGGAAGGTGATACGAAAGGAAGTAGGTAAAATTAAGAGTGAGAAGTTATGAACAAGATTATAAGGATAAGTATGTAACTTGCTAGTAAATCGGTTGAATGTGAACAAGTTGATACTGAACAAATCTGGGGGCAAATGAAGGAAGCAATTGTTAGTAGTGCAAAGGAAGTGTGTGGATGTGCTAAAGTAGGAAGTAAGAATGTTAACAGCGAATGGTGAAATGAAGAGGTGATGAAAGCGGTTAAAGGTAAAAAAGAAGCGTGGTTGAATGTACTAAAAGCAAATGATGAAGTTTCAAAAGAAAGATGCTTGGAATTATATAAGGAGGAAAAAAGAAATACTAAAAGGTGTATACGTAGGAGAAAACAAGAGGTAAATGAACAGTTTGGAAGGAGGATGAATGAGGACATACAAGGGAATAGGAAGCTCTTCTGGAAGGAAGCGCGAAAGGTTAAGAATGAGAATAAGGGGAATCTGTTAGAATAATGAATAGGGATGGTGCTTTCGTAACTGATGAAATGAATGTGAGGGGAGTGTGGAAAGAACACTTGGAAAATCTGCACAATATTAACAGTAATGATGAGGTGTTAGTGAATGTGTGTGGTTTTGATGGTGCAAGAAGGAATAGGTATTTTGGGGATGAGGTTATTAGTAAGGAGGAGGTAATGGGTAGGGTGAGAAAGTTGAAGAATGGTAAATCTGCAGGTATAGATGAAATTACTAGTGAAATGATCAAGAGCTGAGGCGAGATGGTGATTGATTGGATTTGGAAGTTGTGTAATAAAGCGTTTATGGAGGGTATAGTTCCAAGGGATTGGAGGAGAGCGGTAATAGTAACCTTGTATAAGGGTAAGGGAGAAAAGGGGAACTGTAGAAATTATAGGGGAATAAGTTTATTGAGTGTTGTAGGGAAGATATATGCTGGTATTTTGGTTCAAAAGAGTGCGTCGAGTGACTGAGGGACTGATTGGTGAAGAACAAGGTGCGTTTAGGAGTGGTAGAGGATGTGTGGATCAAATCTTTACATTGAAACAAATGATTGAGAAAATGAGGGAGAAGAAGAATAAATTATATTTAGGTTTTATGGATTTACAACAGGCGTATGATAGAGTTAATAGGGAAGCTTTATGGCAGGTAATAGTGATATATGGTGTTGGTGGTAGGCTTCTGAATGGAATCAAAAGTATGTATGACGATAGTGAAGCGTGTGTAAGAATAAATGGTGTCAATGGTGATTGGTTTAGGATTAATAGCGGAGTGAGACAGGTTATGTCTCCTGGTTATTCAATGTGTATATGGAGGGGGTGATGAAAGAATTGAGGTGGGGCTGGCAGGAAATGGTGTTAGAATGATGGAGAATGGAGAGGAGTGGAGGGTGCCCTACCTATTATATGCGGATGATTTGGTTCTGTGTGGCGAATCTGAAGAGAGTTTGAGAGGATTGGTAGAGAGATTTGGCAGGGTGTGTAAAAGGAGGGGTTTGAAAGTAAACGTAGATAAGAGTAAGGTTATGCTGTGAGTGAGGACAGTCCTCAGTGTGAAGTTATGTTAGATGATGAGCATGGAGCAAGTGTCTGAGTTTAAATATTTAGGTATGTGTTGGATGAAAAGGGAACGGATGATGCAGAGTGTAGTAGGAAAGTTGTGAATGGCAGGAAGGTGGCTGGCAATTAAATCGTTGGTAAATGTAAAAGGACTAAGTCTGGAGTGCGCTAGGGTCTTGCATGAGGGTATGTTGTTACCTGTGTTATTGTATAGTAGTGAGACTATGGTCTGAATAAGAAGTATAGATCTAAAGTTCAATGTGTTCAGATGGACAATCTTTTAGCATGCTAGGTGTGAAAAGAATTAATAAAGTGAGGAATTATAAACGTATTAGAGAGTGGTGTGGTGAAGAAAGTAAATGAGAGAATAAATGAAAGCATGTTGGAGATGGCTTGGTCATGTGGAAAGGATGAATGAAAGTCGGTTGGTTAAGCGATGTATCGAGAGTGTTGGGAACCGACCGGCTGGGAGACCGAAGAGAAAGTGGATTGAGTCGGTGAAACGAATGTCTGAAGGAGAGAAATGTGAGTTTGGTATAGGCGCGAGAACAAAGGTGCATGATAGGAGAATGGCGGGGTTTTGTATGGGGCATGGTTGTGGCCCACATGCCCAGGGATGAACCCTTACATTGACGATTTACCATAGTGAGGGTCCATTCGCGGTCCTATGATGCTCTAGGGTGGATTTTCTGTCTGTGACCAGTTCTCACTAATTAATGGTACAGAGAGGGCGGTAAGGTCGGGCTTTCTTTTCGGACGTTTGTCATGTTCTCCTACTACTTTTCTTTTTTCCGATGCTTGTACAGCACCTTACCCCCAATCTTGGGGCAAAGAGGAAGGTGAAGAAAGAAAGAAAGATATATATATATATATATATATATATATGTGGTATTTTTTTTTTTTTATTTATGTAAGTTATATATATATATATATATATATATATATATATATATATATATATATATATATATATATATATATATATATATATAATTATTATATAGATAATTTTCACTGATGTTACTCTGGTAGCCCGTCTTCCTTATGCCTGTAGTTGTTGTTTGTTGTTTATAGTTGTTGTTAGTTGTTATTTATAATGCTCTCTCTTATGTTTCTATTTATTCATCTCTCTCTATTCTTCTTATTTCCTTTATTCCTTTTGATAAGTCTTTTGATAAATCTTCTTTTATCTCTTCTATTTGTTCATTAATCTTCATTAAATTCTCATTGACATTGAGATTATTATACAAGTGTTTTTATAACGCCTTTTTTAAATCTATTTATTCTTATAAAATATACTTAATATCTATTAAATTATTCCTTAATTTTATAAATCTTTATTAACCTGTTTATAATTTTAATCTGTCTGAAAAGGATAAGAATGATTATGTATTATCATTCTTTATCTGATTCTTTTTCTTCCTCTAGTTTCTTTTCTTAACTTCCTTTTTCCCATCGTTTTTTATATAACTGATTAATATATTTTTCTTTCCAAATTCTTTTGTTAATCCATCTGCTACTTGTTGTTCACCAGGAATCCAAGTAATGTCATATTTTTCCACTTCAGATAGAATATTCTTCAAGGCTGCAATGTCAATCCTTAGATTTCTGTTTTTAATTGCTGTATTGGATTCTAGGGCTTTCTTTATTGAGTGATTATCTGTTTTTACTTCAATTTTCAATGTTTCACTTGTTATCTCTTTCCATACTTCTCATATGTAATTTGCTTCCTCAAGACATTCAAGCAATGCCACCATTTCTGCTTCCATCGTTGATCTTACAATTCTGTGTGCTTTCTTCGATTTCCAACTTATAACATTGCTATTTTCTAATTCAATATCCTTTATAAATATAATATAGCCGACCTGTGTGCTTCCATCATCTATATTTCCAAAGGAAGCATCACTGTAGCACATTATCATCCGTTTGTTTCTTATTGGTTTCATTTTTATTTCTATGTATTCATTTTTCAATTTATTAATCCTTTTTAAAATTTCCTTCATATCTTTATTTGTTGCATTATTATTCTTTCTTGACATTTTACTCACAAAAAATGATAGATCTGGTTTTGTATGTTGTGATATCCAATTCAGACTCCCATTCAAAGACCTATATATTATCATCTCTTCCTTTTCTAATTTTCTTTCTTCTCTATGAATATTCCTTCTTTGACACTACCTTTAAATCCTTAATATAGTTTATTTGGCTTAGAATTATTTCATTATTTTCCTCTTTTATATCAATACCAATGTATTTAAATAATTTTTCTTCTACATTACCCATTGTAAATCTTTTACCTAATTCCTTTATCATTTTATTGTGAAAAGTTTCCGATCCAGCAAACATCAAATCATCTACATGTATGCACAATATTCCTTCTAGTTGTTTAACAGACTTATAATGATAGATGGTAGGGTCGTATATATTTTGGACCATACCATGATTATTTAAAAATTCCTTCATTGATAGATACCAGGCTACTGCTGCATCCTTTAATCCGTATACAGTTTTCCTTAATTTCCATATTTTATTTGTTTTCGCTTCTGGTGGAGGTTGTAAAAAGACTTCTCTCTTCATTTTCCTACCTTGCAGGTACGCTGTCTTTACGTCTAGTGTTCTAACTTGCCATTCATATGCCTGAGTGATATTCATAAAAATCTTGATAGTATCTGGGGTACATGTAGGTGCCTCTAAGTGTCCATATACCTTTTTCTGTATCCTTTTCTCTTAAATTCTTTATAATAACTCGGTTTTTCCCCATTTTTATTTTTTTCTGTACTATCGCATCTTGTGGATACTGATTTTCTGTCTTATTAACTCTTACAATTTCTTCCATATACGTTTGTTATTTTTCACTTATTGAGATTGCATTTCTGTTTTGGCGTTTTCAAGTTTCTTCAAGTAAAGTTGTGCATAATAATTCCGTAACCCCTTCTTCTGATACCTGATTCTCTCTCTTCTTTCAGTACTGGCATCCCTCTTTCATCAACATTTTCTTCAACTTTGTTCGTCTCTTTCATTTTCATTAATAATGCTATTTGGTCATGATTCATGTCAAGTTTTATCGCTTTAACGTCATCATCTACTGTATGTCTTGGACATTATAACAAGAAGAATGTACTTTTTACTTTTTGCCTTTCCAGCTCTGCTCAAAATCTTTACTCTATATCTTAATCCGTTTTCTTTATTTCTTATTTCATAAATTTGATATCTTTTTATTTTTAATCTATCTTGAGTATCTATCCTGGTTTTCTTTTCTATCTTTTATCATTGTCACATAGTCTTCTTCATCATCTGTTTCTGATTCCGAATCTTCATCAACAATGGTGTCATTTTTCTCTTCACTCTCCTCTGATAAATCATGGTTTGTATCCTCGTCGTTATTGTCGGTAGATTCACACTTATTTATTCTTGTTATGTGTACTCTAGCTATTTCATGAATGTTTCCCTCCATGTTTTACTATAACTGTCTTTCCTTCTTTTCCAATTACCTTTGCAGGTCATCTCCAATTCCTTGCATTATTTCTTTATAATAAACAGTGGTCTCCTAATAAGGTGCTTTCTATAGGTGTTCGTCTTATTCTTTTCTTAAGGCACTTTTTATTTTTCTTCTGAGGATTCTCACGGTCTCTTATGTATGTTTCCTGCTTCCGAATATCGCATTTTATCACATTTCTCATCTTTCATCTGTCTTCCTATATTGATGCAAACAAAGCTGGATTAACTATCCCTTTCATCTACGATAGTTTCGGTATAGAACATTGTTTCTCAAATACTAACTGATTTGGAGAATATCCTTACATAAGTTAGATTGATTCTTGCATTAGAACTCCATTTAACTATTTCTCTACTGAATCATCCTCTCTAGCTTATATCTTGACTCTTTATTAACCGCGAACGTATTTTCACATAATCCGTTGCTAAAAGGGTTTTCTCTTGCTGTGCTTTTCAATACTATGTTGAATTTAGTACAGAAATATTCCATATCATTATTTTTGGAATTCTCTTCCTGCATCTGACATTATTATTATTGGTGCTCCAAAGTATGTTACCCATCTATCTAATATCCATAAGGGTAAACTTCTTACTTGTTTTTCCACATAACCATTCAGCCTGCTGCCACATAGGTACGTCTCGTATGCTGAGTACTCTAATGCAGGAGACTATAAAATTTATGATTCTCTTCTCCCTATATCCAACTTGCTGTAACATATCCAAAATTCTTTTGTGGCCATATCTCAAATACAACTATTGGATGTGGTGTGTTGGTGTTTATAAAAATTTTATGACCACGTCTTACAATCTTTAACAATTGGTCTAATTTCCTTCCATTACTTTTTTTTAATATTTCCGATGTGGTTTATTTTCAATATCTCTTTATAAGTTGAAATATTTTTCTACTTGATCCATGAGCAAATTGCAGATGTAAGCTTTAATAATATTTCTTTTCTACTTTTTCGCAACATCTATCATCCATCCTTAAATTGCCCATTCAATTTCTTTTCTAATTCCTCGAGTCACACAACGTGTCCTGTTCGTTTTCTATATTTGGTATATTGTAAATACGCCATGTCTTCAGTGTATGCAAATTCCTTTCTATAATCTATTACTGGCTCTATGTTCTTTAACTGTTTTCTTCCTATTAAAAGGGGTAATTTTCCCTTTTTAGTAGGTCAAATAATAGCTTCTCACCATTAGAACTCATTAAATCTTCCACATAGATATGTTCTTCACTGTTTCAAAAGCATTTCCTTCTAATTTCATCAATAATTCTGCTGCTGGGTATTTTACTTTCTCATTCATTTTAATCCATAATTGTGCCTTGCTTAAATATTGATCAAAATTCTCCTCTTTCCTCCCTGAGAATCTTGGAGCTTTAGTTTTTCCTTCTATTTCTGTCATTGTAGATATGAAGTTGCACTTGTATAATAAAATAATTGATATTATAAAGAGAATTTTCTTACTGATGTTACTCTGGTAGTTCCGTCTTCCTTATGCTCGTAGTTGTTGTTTGTTGTTTATAGTTGTTGTTAATTATTTATAATGCTCTCTCTTTCTTCTATCTATTCTTCTTATTTCCTTTAATACTTTTGATAAGTCTTTGAATCTTCTTTTATCTCTTCTATTTGTTCATTAATCTTCATTAAATTCTCTTTGACATTGAGATTATTATACAAGTGTTTCGATAAAGCCTTTTTTTAAATCTATTTATTCTTATAAAATATACTTAATATCTATTAAATTATTCCTTAATTTTATAAATCTTTATTAACCTGTTTATAATTTTAATCTGTCTGAAAAGGATAAGAATGATTACTGTATTATCAATATATATATATATGTATATATATACAATATAGAATATCATATATATATATACTGATATATATAATACTAGTATATATATATATGACTATATGTATACTATATAAGTAACTTAATTATATTTAAATTAATAGGTATAGTAGTTATATATATATTTATATATAAATATATATAAATTCAAAAATTGGTTGAGTGCAAAATTTTGAGTTTAAAAAACAAAATTAAGGGTAAATTGTAAATCATAAAGTCGTTCGCTGCTTCAAAAGATTTTAAAAGTATGTATTTTAGAAGGAGATATGAATATATAGTATAGTAAATATATATATACTAATGAAGTATATGTATATATAGTTATCTACTGGATATATAATATATATATAATATATCATTATTAGTAAATATATAGTATTATAATACTAAACTATATATTATAATATATAAGCGTATATATATTATATAGTATTTAGTATATATAGTACCCATGGCTATTTAGTAACTGGTTGACGATGCAGGAGCAAGTAATGCAATAATCTAATGTAATGCATTTATTTTATAATTTCAGGTAATTCATTTAACTTACGTAACTAACCTAATCTAACCTAACCTAACCAAACTTAACGTAAATTAATCCTAACCTAATATTAACGAGTCAACAACTTAGATAACATGTCCATAATATATATCATATAGTAGTATATATAGTTATATATATATATATATATATATATATATACTAATATATATATATATAATATATATACTATATTATTATAATATATATATATATAATATAACAGTAAAGGTTATAGTAGGTGCAGAGGGGTACCACCCTCATTTTTAATAAAAATCACAGGATATACTATTAAAAAATAAGAATGAGAATAAGGAAAACAAAAATCATCGCTCTCTTTAGGAAAAGTTACAACCTCTCAAAGTTGTTTAAACTCCCATAGACTTTCAATATTGATCGATCCATGTTTGGTCTCATTTCAGGCCTCATAGTTGCAGGTTATGATGTGTGATTTGTTAGGTTACAGGGAGAAACTCTATGTATACTTAACAAATCTTTGCATAACCTGAATTAGGAATGGCCCTAAAGCGAAGCACCGAGGCCGGCCGCGGGCCCGCCGCCCCCCGCCGCCCGCCCGAGCCCCCGCCGCCGCCCTGCATCTAATTTTTTTTTGTAAGAAAGCCTTATATGGGAAAATTTAAACTTTAAGAGGCTCTAACTTTTTTTCCTAAAGACACTAAAATATTTTCATTGTTTTTAAAGCTTCATTATTATTATTTTTTTTAGAGTATATCTGAGATTTAAATTTTATATATAATAATATATAATATATATATATATATATAATATATATAGACTATATATATAATTATATAGTATATATATTATATATATATTGATAATGATATTATAGTATAGGTATATATATATAGTAATTGTATATATTATTATATAGGCTATATATTACTATATATATACATTTGAAAAATCCATGGGATTTTTAACTTTGAGAGGATGCAACTTTTCTAAAGAGAGCGCTGATTTTAGTTTTCATTATTCTTAATTATTATAGTGGTTTATTTTAATAGTTAATAATTAATAGGTATCCTGTGATTTTTTTAAACGGGGTGACACCCCTCTGCACTTGTTACCGCATAAATTTGTTTTTTGACTTTAAGTAGTCTTCAACCAGGAAAAATTGTTATAAATGTTAATTTAGAGCCTAATATTCCAGGACTAGTGTGCAACAATTGTTTATAAAAGAGAGTGCTATTGCATTACATTATGGTTATAAGTCGAATTTAAGATGGATCTATATAGACTAAGGTATATATATATATATATATTTATATTAGTTATGTATATCATATGATATATGAATATTATATATATATATAGTATATAGATGCAAGATATATACTTGCATAATATTGAATAATTTACGTATATCTTGACAGGTTACATATATGAGAAGCATCAGGAAGCTCACAAGAGATTACGTCTAATAGAGCTAGGATGACGTATAGCTTATACACTAACACTCGGAATATCTCATATATATATGATATATATCTATATAGGCGTTGCCGCAGGAATAATATATAACCTTTATAATATATAATCAGTACAATATATAATATATATATAATTATATTATATTATATATATAATAATATATATATTAAGTATATATATATATATATATATAATATATTATATATATATAGTATAGTTAGTATAATATAGTATATATATATATATATAATATATATCAAGTATACTATATATATAGATATACATTATAGTTATTTTAATATATAATATAGTATAATATATATATATATAGTACTACTACTATTATATATATTATAGGTGATATATTATATAATATATATAGTATACGGTATATATACTATATATAATATATATAGTATATAGTAGTATATATATTATATATATTAAATATAGTATATAAATTAGTATATTATATAGTATAGTAATATAATTATATATATATACGGTAGATACTATATATATATATATATATAATTATATATAAATATAATATAATAATAGTATATATCATACGCGGTATATATATAACTAGTATACCTATATTAGGTATATATATAATATACACTATATATATATATAGTTCGTATTAAATAAGTAGGTAGTATATATATATATATATAGATATAGATATATTATTATATTATATAGATATAATATATTATATTACTATATAATATATAGTATATAGGTGATATATATAATATTATAATCATATTATAATCTACTATACGGTAATGATATATATATATAATATATATATATATTAATATATATATATATATATACTATATTATTATGTATAATATATTGAATAGTATATATATGATATATAGCATATTATATATATAATTAGGATATAGTATAATATTATCAGTGGCGACTCCAGCGCACTTTTTAATACTCGTGGCCTCTTCTCTCTCTCTCTCTCTGCTCTCTCTCTCTCTCTATATATATATATTATATATATATATTATATATATATATATGACTATAGTAATATTATATATATTATATAAGATGTGTATATTATATTATATATGTATATAATATATATTATAATATGATATGATAGATATATAATATAGCGTGATATATAAGTATAATATATACTTATTATAGTATATAATTACAATACTTGCAGTTAGATTCATTAATTGTTTTGTTGGGGAAACCGCGTTTTATTGTTAATTCTATGACTAATCGTTTATTTAATCATAGTTTCAAGCTAGTTTGTTCTTGGGTTTTATTCTTTCTTATTTCTCTTTATAATTCTAAGTATTTTATTAATATTTTTAATTATATTTATTTCTTTAACCCTTTGGGCTGCGCCATGCTGAGTCAGCGTTTTGTACCGCTGCGTGACGGTAGAAAAATTACGTCACACAGTTTATTTATGCTTCGTGTGTCAGTGCTTGGTCGCGTTTGTTCTTATTTTGCGCTTCGTGTTATATATATAGGTATATTATACTATATCATAAATATGTATATTATATATAGTTATATCTATATAGATAGTAATATTATTTATAATATAACAATATATTACATAATATTATATATTATATACGTAATAATAGGTACCGTCATAATAAATTTTGTAAAAAATAAATCCGCTTCCGATGAATTTACAAATGTTTTTCCTATTCCTTATATATAGGTATATATATATATTAATAGTGAGGTATATAGTATATATATATATAGTATATATAGATTATATATATATATATATAAGTGAAATATATAGGAAGAAGAGAGGACATGATGCAATCCTTTCTGGAAGGAAGGAGGAGAGGAGAGTGAGAGTAGAGGATAGAGAGGAGTGAGAGAGAGTTTTGTAAACATTGTGGTTGGTCAGGGGATGGGTAAGGGGAAGGAAGAAAAAGAAATTGAATTGAAGGGGCGCTCCCAAGTATAGATAAGAAATCATGATCGATGTGGGAATAAGGGGATACAATGATAAAAAAATCCACCCAGCATCCTAAGAATAACTAAGCCAATATTTTCAATAAAAACCGAGCTTGAAAACATCTACATGCATGTGGCGCTTGTTATACTAACTAGAGTATCGAAGGCGGGCGCAGGATTTATATGCTTCAAGTTACAGGTCTTAAAAATTGCCAAAGGTTGCATACAAGATAAATGTGGTAGTAGGACGTAAAAATTACGAAAGAAAACCAAAGAGTTCATGGCTGAACTTCGTATAGACGAATACAGATTCTATGACGACACATGATCGGACATCAGTACGGCTTTAAGAACAATTACGCGTGCCCGACAAAGGTTGACGTCCTCAGCAGCGAAAGGGTTAACTAAAATATTTTTTTTGTTATGGCATATTATTTATTAGGAACGAAGTAATTTAAACCATTTTTCGTTGTAAATTTAGATCTTTTAATAATAAGGCGTTAATCTTCCTTTTTTAATTCGGCATCCGACGAAACTGCTTGGCAGTTAGTCCTAATTTTTAATGTGTTAAAAGCGTTTTCCAAGTAGCGGCTAATTTTGGCTTTTTAATTTGACATTTAATAAGAACATTCCAATAAGTTTCGTCACTTTTAATAAATTTACATTTATTTCGAGGAATTGTGGAAAAAAAAACAATAAAACCTTACTTCGTAAGAAAGTGGAAATTTGCAAAAATAGAGTTTCTAAAAGTTTTCGTAACTCCGTGCGCTGAGGCTACGAGTAGCACGAGTAGCAGGGAAGTCGCCTCTGATTAAAAAAAAATAAGTACTATATGTATTATATATGTTAGTATAGTATATATATATATATGTAGTATATATATAATATATATATATATTATATTATACTATATATATTATATATACCAGGGTTCACACTTTCTGGAAAGAAGTCTAGGTCAGGTAAATTGAGAGTAATAAGAGTGGTGGTGGCGAAAGTCACGGAACGGTTGTAACAGATGTGATTAGGCAAGAGTTACTTCCCTGAAATTCAAAGGTCAAGGGAAATTTTAAATTTCAAAAACATTATGAAGTATGATGATAGCAATGGACGCAAGTTGCTATATTTTTGAATTATATTTTTTTTCTACTGTTATATATTTTAGGCAATGAGTGTATTTGATAAGTGAATGAAAGGTATGGGCGAGGAATGACATTCCATAAATATACTTCTTTCCTGTCACCCCTAATTTTTAGTTCACTATTACCTGACTATTACTTCCTCTTCTGTTTGTAAGAGGTTGTTCCAAGTCATGCTTTGATTTGAGGTGATTTGTGTATGCGAATGTAGTTTTAGACATAACAGTATTATGACTCCATATCGAGACATTAATCTCATCGATCTATGAGTAACATAATCTCTTGATCTCATTTCTCTATAATAGTGTATTGCTAATACAACCATTCAATTACAGGTGTTTTTTTTTTTTGAGTTGAAGTAAGTGATTTTGGAGTTTGTATGTGCAGTGAGGTATTTTATTTATGAAGAAATGATTGTCAAACAAACAAACTAAACTTTAACGACCAGATGGTTGGACCGTCAAAACTGAGAACACCACAGTTTATCAGGCTGGTTGGTACAAGACCTGATAGTTCAACGGCATATCTGTAAAGTATGTAAAAAAGAACTTTGAAAGATTTTTGATCTATCTAACATGGGCCGCCAAGCCGAAGTTTCACATTCAAGAATGGAAACTCATTTGAATTTAATCAAAACTCAGCAGGACCAACCATCATTGAAAAACTTAAACGAAGGAGGTAAAATCACTTTCTGACCAAAATCTGAAAAGTTATCCGCATCTCTTAAGATGTCGAACCTTTCTTTTCGAATGTTCTTCTGATTATGGTAAATATAATTTAAAATACTATTCTCATTTTTAAATTGACAATCGATAACGAACATTTGAAATAATTTTTGCCCTTGGACGATATAGTTGAATTCGCCCTCTCTCTCCATCATAACGTATGGATAAAACATACATATCGTTATATACTTTTCTTTTTTGCCTCTTGGTTGATCCTCGTCTTCTACACATTCAGTTTCAAAAGAAAAATTACTCATGTTGACCTTCTCTCGTCTCTTATACCTTTCGTAACTAAAACCAATATCGCCATTAGGTATTAAGAGTGGATATTGAAAAGAATCATAAAATTCGCTCAAAGAATCAACCATGACGGTCGAATACTCGCTTCCTGATTTAGGAGAGGATATGACGATAGCTTTGGTTCTTCGCTCTGTGGGATCGGAAGACAGGTCGACGATCCCCCCAACTTGAGTATTCGACTGAACTGGTAAACTGTAAGTTCCTTTATGCTGTTTTAATTTATTTTTATCCGGGTCGCCGTATTTCAGAGTTATCTTCACTTCCGGAATCGCCTCCCTCGCTATTACTTGAGCATTAACTAATTCCGCAGCAGATTTAAATTCAGCCAATAAAGGACGCAATATGTTATTTTTCCGAAGCAAATAATTTTGGATTACTTTCACAATTTCTCGGTTTAGTTGCCGGACTTGTATTTGCTTCTTGAGTTTTTCACTTTTTTCAAATGAATAATCTTCCTCGGCTTTTTGGAAACGTTTAATTAATTCATCAGTTCGTATATCAATTTGTTGAGCCTCATCAAAATAAAAGTAACAATCCAAATATTTATTAAGTGGTTTATTTATATCATATTTACCCTTCTTATTTTCGTGAAAACCGGTATAGAAACTTTTCCCGTTCTTCTTTTTATAATCCTCCAATGTCTTATTAGTCAACATAAGCTGAGGTTTTAAATTACCTAAGTGATGGTACACTTGCCCCTTAATTCTAAAAGTAAACTGGGAAAATTTACTATCCGAATGTTGAGATGTAGCGAAAGATGAAAATGTGAACACTTCGTTAAAACTGTATATATTGCTTAAGAAATACTTAGAAATCTCGGTTTGATTTTGGTATAGTTCTAAAAACATTTCGTCTTCAATTTCACTCAAAGGGGTAAGAAGTACCTGACCGTTAGAGCAGCAAAGGCTCGCAGCTTCCCTTTTAAATTTTTTGGCTTTACATAAGTGACAAATTTGATCTCCGTACGTTCCTAAATTGTCCGGTGGAATTTCATCGGAATCCCGGATACTGGCTAAACAAAAACTTTTTTCGGGTATGAGAGGAACATTGCTACTTCTCATCTCGCGAAATTTATGGGGATCATTTTTGATTTCTTTTATCTTTCGTTTTATTTCTTTGGCGTCTTTTTTAAGCTCTTGTCGCTTTTCTCGTAGTTTAAGATTTTTTATTTGTATTTGTTCGTCTTTTCGTTTTAATTTTTCCTTTAACAAATCTTGGATAACTTGTTCCTCCTCCTGATTTTGTTTTTTGATTTCAATTTCATTATCTTCATACTTCGATGGTTGGAAAAGGTGGGAGGAATAAACTATTTCACTCTCCACTTCTTCCTTCATTTCATAAACTTCAGAATTATCGGTATCAGAATTCTCAGATGTAATATCCACGTCGTTTTCTTTCAGTTTTTCTAAAATCTTTAGATAATTGGAAGAAAATGAAGGCATTACATCCGACAGTTGAATATATTTCTCTTTTATTTCTTTGCACTTATATCCATATCTACA